>ML376113.1:936-60224 GCA_005239525.1 Nicotiana knightiana | reverse complement strand
GATTCGGGCCTCAGATGTTTCGAAGACTGCTTTTCGTACGAGATATGGCCACTATGAGTTCCTTGTAATGTCCTTTGGCTTGACTAATGCCCCAGCAACATTCATGGACTTGATTAATAGGGTGTTCAGGCCGTATATTTTCCTTTGTAATAATCTTCATTGATGACATTTTGATTTACTCACATAGCCTGGGGGAGCACGAGCAGCATTTGAGAGTTGTGCTCCAGACTTTGCGAGAACAGAAGCTATATGCTAAGTTCTCCAAGTGTGAGTTCTGGTTGGATTCCGTGGCATTCTTGGGGCATGTGGTATCCATACAGGGTATCAAGGTTGATCCTCAGAAGGTTGAGGCGGTTCAGAGTTGGTCGCGTCCTACTTCAGCTACAGAGGTCAAGAGCTTTTTGGGCCTAGCATGCTATTACCGCCGATTTGTGGAAGGGTTCTCTTTTATTGCAGCTCCATTGACTATATTGACTCAGAAGAATGCCCCGTTCAGATCCGACGAGTGTGAAGCGAGCTTTCAGAAGCTCAAGACAACATTGACCTCAGCACCAGTTCTGGTATTGCCTTCCGGTTCTGGGCTGTATATCGTGTATTGATGCAGGAAGGGAGAGTTGTTGCTTATGCTTCACGCTAGCTGAAGGTTCATGAGAATAATTATCCTGTGCACGATATAGAGTTGGTGGCGATTGTGCATGCTCTTATGATTTGGAGGCACTACTTGTATGAGGTGTCCTGTGAGGTTTATACAGACCACCGCAGCCTGCAGCACTTGTTCAAGCATATGGATCTTAACTTGAGGCAGTGCAGATGGCTTGAGTTGTTGAAGGATTATGATATCACCATTATTTATCATCCGGGCAAGGCAAATGTGGTAGCAGACGCTTTGAGCAGGAAGGCAGAGAGTATGGGTTGCTTGGCTTATATTGCAGCAGAGGAGAGACCTCTAGCCTTGGACATTCAGTCCTTGGCTAATCTCCTGGTGAGATTAGACCTTTCAGAGCCTCGTCGAGTTCTTGCACATGTGGTTGCTCAGTCTTCGTTATTGAAGGAGATTAAGGCTCGGCAGTTTGATGATCCGTTTTTGGCGGAGCTACAGGAGGTAGTGGTTAAGGGTAGGGCCAAGGAGGTTACTATTGGCGAGGATGGTGTTCTGAGACTTCAGGGTCGTTTATGTGTTCCTAATGTCGATGTCCTGAGAGGGTGGATTCTAGAGAAGGCAGACAGTTCTCGGTATTCTGTCCATCTTGGTGCTACGAAGATGTATCGTGATTTGAAGCAGCATCACTGGTGGAGGCGGATGAAGAAGGACATTGTGGAGTATTTGGCTAGGTGCCTTAATTGCCAGCATGTTAAGTATGAGCACCAGAGGCCAGGAGGCCTACTTCAGCAGATGCCCATTCCGGAGTGGAAGTGGGAATGCATCACTATAGAGTTCGTGGTTGGGTTGCCTCGGACTTTGCGGAAGGTTGACGCGGTTCAGGTCATTGTGGATAGATTGACCAAATTGTCACATTTCATTCCAGTGGCTACTACATATACTTCTGAGAGGTTGGCACAGATCTACATTCGGGAGATAGTCCGGTTGCACGGTGTGCCGGTGTCCATTATATCGGATCGAGGTCCTTAGTTCACCTCGCACTTCTGGAGAGCATTGCATTGTGAGATGGGTACCCAGATAGACCTCCGCACAACATTTCACCCTCAGACTGATAGTTAGTTAGAGCGTACAGTTCAGATATTGGAGGACATGCTCAGGGCATGTGATTGACTTTGGAGGTCAGTGGGACCAGTTCTTGCCTTTGGCTGAGTTTGCTTACAATAATAGGTATCAGTCCAGCATTGAGATCGTACCATTTGAGGATTTGTACAGTCGGCGATGTCGTTCTCCTATCAGGTGGTTTGATCATTGCGACGCTAAGTTATATGGCACCAACCTGGTGAGGGATGCTTTGGAGAAAGTGAAGTCGATCCAGGAGAGGCTCCGCACAGTACAGTCCCGACAGAAGAGTTACGCGGATCAGAGGGCGCGTGATGTATCATTTATGGAGGGAGATAGGGTCCTATTGAAAGTATCGCCTATGAAGGGTATTATGAGGTTTGGGAAGAATGGCAAGCTAAGCCCAAGGTTTATAGGTATCTTCGAGGTGTTTCGGCGAGTTGGGAAGGTCGCTTATGAGCTGGCCTTACCTCCCACTTTATCAGGAGTTCATCTAGTTTTTCATGTATCCATGCTCCGGAGGTACCACGCCGACTTCTCTCATGTGGTTGATTTCAGCACTAATCAGTTGGATGAGAAGTTGGGCTACGAGGAGGAGCCAGTTGCTATTGTTGACATGCAGGATCGCCAGTTGAGATGCAAGAGAGTTTCTGCTATAAAGGTTCAGTGGAAGGTCCAACCAGTCGAAGAGGCGACTTGGGAGTCCGAGGAGGACATGCGGAGTAGATATCCACATTTATTTAGCACTCCATATATGATTCTAGACCCGTTCGAGGACGAACGTTTGTTTAAGAGGTGGAGAATGTAATGACCCGACCGGTCGTTTGCATTATCGGACCCCATACCCCAAAATGAAACTTCCCATAGCGGCTTATTGTGATTTATGACTTGCGGGGGCGGGTGGTCCGGGATTCAGAAATGTTTAGAGCAATACTGGAACACTTGGTTCCTTAAGGTTGGCCTTTGAGGCTAGAGTTTGACTTCGGTCAACATTTGAGTAAACAACCTCGGAATCGAGTTTCCACAATTCCGGTAGCTTCGTATGATGATTTCGGACTTGGGCGTATGTTTGGAATGGGTTTTGGATGACCCGGGGGCGTTTCGGCGCCCAATATCGAAATTAGAGTTTCCTTAAGTTTCAATTTGGTTGGGAATGTCTTTTTGTGTTATCGAGGTCTGAACGAAATTTCGGGACCGGGAATAGTTCTGTTATTTCATTTATGACTTTCTTACAAAATTTGGTATCATTCCGAGTAGTATAGGTCAGTTCGGCGGATTGAAAGCGAATTGTAGAACTTTAAGTTCAAAGTTTTATTCAATTTGGTTTTGGGGTCGAATTCTTAGTTTCGTTGTCGTTTTTCACGTTCCGAAAATTTGAGCGAGTTCGTATCATGAATACACACCTGCCAGTGCCTTTGGACAGGGTCCCGAGGGGCTCAGGTGAGTTTCGGACCCCTCGGAGTTAAATTCAAAAACAAGATTTATCACTGACTGGTTTCCTTCAGTGCGATCGCAGTTGCACTGATGCGATCGCATAGAAGGAACTGGGCCGGGGTGGTGAATGCCATGTGCATTCGCACAAAAGGAACCACGATCGCGATGGGTTGGGCTCCTGACCCAGTGCGATCGTACACCCCATCCGCGTTCGCACAAGAGCCCAGCCTTGGGCCGGCCCATCTATTCCTTACCCTGTGCGTTCGCAGGTCTCTCTCTACATTCGCACAGAAGGCCCATGAGGGCCTATCACATAAAGCTCTGCGGTCACACTGCCCAGGCTGCGATCGCATAGAGTAGACCACTGGGCAGTGTGTTTTTATAATGGAATTTAATTCATTTCCTCATCTTCTTCTTCTTCCTTGTGACGATTTTCAGCATACAAAAGGGACAAATGACCTAGTTATTGAAGGTAAGTAAATTCTACTCTAATATTAGCTTCATGCATGGATGACAAGTTAAATTAATTACCTAAATTAGTGAAAACTAAGGATTTGGGGTATTAACCTAGGGCTTTTTAAAATGTAGAAAATTACCCGTCAATTAGCTATGAAATCGAGTGAAAATCATGTATTAATGATCCTTAGGCTATGGGTAAGTGTTTCCTTCGAGAATTTTTGGAATCCGAGCATGCGGGCTCGGGGTTGGATTTTAGGATTTCTTCAAGAATGATGAATTTGGCTAAGTAGTAGAAGAATTTCATGCTTGGAGTATAAATTAATATATTTGTATAACATTTGGCTAGTTTCGAGTCTGTGGGTGTCGAGTTTTGAGTTTCGGGCGCGTTCTTGACCCGGAAAGTAGGTTCGACACGAGGTGAGTCTCCTTTCTAACCTTGTAAGAGGGAACTGTCCCCCTAGGTGCTTTAAATGACTATGTGCTAATGTTTATGGGGCTACGTACGCGCAAAGTGATGAGAGTCCGTACGTAGCGACTATTATTGTTATGTCCGGGTAGTTAGGCCTACACCATGCCTTATGTTTTCCTTGAAATGAACTATATGCTTAGTGAATTAATATTACGTGCGGCTTCTTTACCTGAAATCATGGAATTTAAGTAATTGTTCACGAAAAGTAATTTATAAAGAATAATTGTGTGGATTATGTGTGCGTGTGACCGCTTCGCAATTTACATTTCGCTCACTCTCATGGGAGCTGGTCGTACGCCACGGCGAGATTGAAAGATATATATTATGGTTCGGGCCGTTCGACCCTCGGCAGTGCACATATATGATCATTATGATGGCTCAGGCCGGTTGTCCTTATCCTGTATGCGCATGTTAAATTGTTGATGATTTCTTTTTTTATGGATTTTGAGTGGTCAGGTATATTTTTAAAAGAAAGAAAGGAATAATGAAGTCGAAATTTTACATTTACTTCCAGTATTTATTTGAATTACTGTCATTTTCAATGTAAACTGATTTTATCATCCTTGTGTGTCTATTACTGATATTATATCTTATTAATTATTCTGTTGGACCTTAGTGAGTGTCAGGTCGACCTCTCGTCACTACTTCTTCAAGGTTAGGTGGGATACTCACTGGGTACATATTTATTTATGTACTCATGCTACGCTTCTATACTTAATGGTACAGGTTCTGAGGTGGTGCATCTGGTTAACATACCGGAGCTCGATTTTGATCGTAGTTGGACCTGACTTCACGGTGAGCTGCTTCTCCTGATGATCCTCGGCAGCACCATGGAGTTTTATTTTGCTTATTTTCCCATCTATTTCTTTCAAACAGTGGGACTGTATATTATATCTTTTGTATATTCTGTTAGTATGCCCGTAGGACTTGTGACACTATTTCCTGGCACACACATAATGGTTATTTTGGTTTGCGGGTTTGTACCTATATATTGGCTCACTCCTCTTTACGAATGCTTTTGGGTAAAAATGACTTACTATCTTTCAATTAATGTTTTGAAATTTAAAACTTGGCACGTGTTGGGATGGTTACTCAAATATGGGAAAAATCCTTATTAATCTGAGTGTGGGCTTGCCTAACCCCGGTGTTGGGCGCCATCACGACCTGAGTTAGTATTTTGGGTCGTGACACAATAATAGCCACATATATGCATAATTACCTTATTGGTAACAAATGTGAATTTTATTACCAGTCCATCAACATTTTTGTTATTTATTAATTATTTTTATTTTAATTATTTTATTAATTTAATTGGATATTTAAAATCTAGACCCTTTTAAATTAATTTCGGACCTAGTCTAACCCATTACCCAGGCCCAATACACTAAGCCCAGTGCCCAAATGCCAATACCGGTCCAACCATACCCATACCCGTCCAAATTAACCCATCCGGCCTAAAAATCTTATCCTAATCGTTGATCTCTCGAGATCAACAGCTGCCAAACACCCGACCCCTTTTAATTATACCAAATACCCCTAGCCCTAATTCATTCCCACCAAACGCCACCTTTGTATTATCTCATCTCTTCCTCTTCTCCTCTCAAAACCCTAAGCCGCCGTCACCAAAAATCACTCCCCTAGTCCCACCTCTGATGAGATTCCCTCCTCATCTCCTTACCATATTGTCCCCTCCTCCCTACTGACTACCTGTTGATGGTGTTACATGATTGTTTTCCTAATATGGCAAGCAGAATCGAACCAAAATTGGTTCAAATCCTTAACTTGTTGCTTATTTCATCTGTTCATCACTTGCTCTTTGTAAGTACGATTAATTTCTGTATCTCTCACTGATATGTACTTAACCCTAAGGTTAACGTTTTCAGATCCCCCTTTTGGTTTGAACAAAAACTGGTTCAAGCTTTAATTTTAACTAATATCCTGTCTATATTCGTCCTATTATGCATGAATCTACCTATTTTTGTCGATTTCTTTTACTTACCCTAAATTAGGGTTTCAGACCCTTTTCCATTTGAACCAAATCTGGTTCAATTACGTGTTTCTCTTGAATAATTTCTAGTCTATGTTCATCACATGCAATATGTAGTTGATTGTCTTTATTTTCTGCCAATTTTATGGGGCTTACTTAAAACTAGGATTTTTAACCTTCTTTAATCAAACCAGATTTGGTTCGAATCTTATGTTTTCTTTAATAACCCTCTGTCTTTGTTCTTTTTATTAAAACAAATGATTCTTCGCCTTTATTTCTCTATCAATTTGTGTTTACTTAAAATTAGGGTTTTTCATATCTTAGTTGAATCAAATATAGGTCGATTCTGTTTTTGAATAAGACTCCTGTCTAGGATCATTATGTGATATTTTTGCTGATTTTATGGTTTACCTTTTTGAATATCCTTTTTTCTACCTTATGTATCTTGTCTTCTCCGCTTATTTTATGATTTACCCCAAAATTAGAGCTTTGAAATCTTCTACTGATTTCCGTTTACTCTTTCATTTCTCGTATGATGTTGATGTTTCCTTATTTACATTCAACCTACCATGCTTCAATTATTTCATTACCTTATTTGCTTGAGACTGCTTGTTAATTGATAATTTCCTTATTTTGAGTGCTACTCGCCTGATTACATGTTGTTATGGTTGTTAATTGATTAAACCCCGACTTCAATTGGTTCTGAGAATTAGTTTTCATCCCTTAATTGTGTATGATTGACTTATTAACTTATTTATCTGCTTAATTCAGTGCTATTTAAGCCCTTCTCCCTCTCCCTTTTAACAAGACTCGAACTCTCAGATTCTCACAAAAAAAACATAGCCTCTCTTATTCTGATTTTTGTGCTAAGTGTCTCTGGTTTTGGCCGGCTGAAAGCCAAGGCCAAGTGGTTCTGTAGTTTAACTGTTGTGAAATATTTACTTGCTTTCTCACTTAACTGGTATGCCTAAACCCTTTGTAATTTCATTCTTTATGCTTTGCTCGACTAGCATGCTTTAAATCCCAGTATGATTATATCCTTTACATGATTCTATGATCCCATTTAGTAACACTGTTAATTTAGGATTAAGTTGTTTTGAATAATATGAATCATCTCATAAGTTAGCCTAAGGTTTAATTTGTTTCATGCACTAATCTTACACCTGTTCTGATCTTTGCATTCCTCAGGACACAATAAACGTGTAATCACTTAGATTGTTGCTTAACTTCTCTACCTGTCTTTTATTTCATGTATCTGGTCGACTCAATTATTTTACCTAATTGTTCCTGTGATGATTATCCTAAGTATTAGTTTAAATATTTAACTTAACTAGACTTCAATTTATTTGAGCTATGTGTTTGAGCATGAATTATGTTTGTTTTTCTTGGTGCAGTTCTGCATGCAACTCTATGTTCTGAATCCTGTTTCTTCTGAAATCCAACTGTTTTAAAACCTGCCCCTTCTCCCTTTCATGTATTGATTTTAAAACCACACTCCTAGTACCTTAGGTTCTCAACCACCCCAGTGTGAGCACTGCCTAGGGTCCACATGAGACTCCTCTGAACTCTGACACACTGAGGGCTGGTTTTCCAATCTCTTATGAATGTGTGGTTCTTGTGTGAGCATTGCCCGGGGTCCCTGAGGCTCTTGGGAACTCTGACACACTGGAAACATGTTTCCAATGGACTGTGGAGGAATCATTGTGTTGTTATTATGGTGGAAGGCATGGTCCCCAGGTTTATTTGGGCCTATGAAGGCTCATTTTAGTGTAATTATTACCATTATGTAATTCATTTAATATTATGGACTGTAATGACTCTGTAATAACAGATTTGGGGATATTTAGTGATGCTGGGGGGTCTTACTTATATCTTTTGTTAAAACTGGGTACAAATCCTGCTTATAGGATTTAATTGTGCTGATTGAACTATGTGAGTACCATGCTATGTTTAGAAATCCTGCCTATAGGACTTTCACGATCATTTTGATCCAGTATTTTACATTTGCATACTAGAGATCCTGCTTATAGGACTTAAGTTTAATTCTGTACATCAGAAATCTCTTTCATAGGATCTATACATGTTTTCAACAAACGTGCATTAGCAATCATGCCTATAGGACCTTGTTGTTTGAGCTAATTATCTTTCCTTGAAATCTGTTTAACTTCTGCCCATATACAGTTAATAAATATCATGCCTATAGGACTAAAAAATCAATTTTAAACTTAGAGATCCTTCCTATATGGTTTAAATCAACCCAGTTACTAGATACCATGTCTATAGGACTAAAACCAATTTCAAATTTAAATCATGCCTATAAGGTTTAAATCAATCCAGCATTTAGAAATCATGCCTATAAGGTTTAAGTCAACTCAGCAATTAGAAAGTATGCCTATAGGATTGAAAAAGAATAAAACCTGTCATTATAAGTTAAAATCAATGCTACACTTAGAAATCATGTCTATTGGTCTATAATCAATAAGCTTGTAGAAATCATGCCTATAGGATTCTACAAATCACTTAGGCAATATATCTGTAGGATTTAATAATGATCCTGGGGTTATAATTGTGACATATTACTGCCCGAAGTGCCCAGATTCATGCTGAATAAAACCAGTAGGCAAACAAATAGGTCGTAATGCTCGCCTTAATAAAACTGCCTGGGCATTCTATTTTACCAAATAAATATCCTGCCTATAGGATTCCAAAGTTAATAAAGTTTGTGTGATTTTGTTGTCTATGTGCGAAGGCGAATTTGAGCCCATACTTGTTCCTTACTTAAAAGTCCTATTTGTTTTTGTTTGTCGCCTATATTTCACAATTTAAGTAATATAGGTTGGTCTAGAACTATCCCAAATAGAGGTCATAATACCTCCAGGGCCATAGATAAGGGACGGGTAGTGCACGCATAAGGAACGAGCTAGAAATTACTAGAACGCTTAAGTAACAACTTAAAGATAGTAATTGGGTATTAAGGAGATGATAGTCCGTGCGTTAATACTATGAGTAACACCCCAACTTGAGGAAGTTACAAAGTATTGCATGGAATTATCATATAGGTTAAAAAACATAGGGCCCCCCCCCCCCACTCATACTCCTGTTAAAAATAAATTGAATATCGTATTTGTCTAAATTGATTTCTCCCCTTTTAGACTAATTCTCTAAATTTAAGTTCGGCCGGGACCCACCGTTGTGGACCTCAAGGGATGCCTAACACCTTCTCCTCAAGGTAATTTGAGCCCTTACCCGATCTTTGGTGATGTGAACTGGTTATATGATTTATCTGCTCTAGGTGACCTAACGCACCTTAATCCGTTAGGTGGGAACTCTTCCAATTCCTTAAACCCATCCCAAAAAGAGGAGTTGTCCCAAAATATCGAAACCCGATTTCTCAAGGAAAAGGGGGCGCGATAGGTTTGGTTTTAGTTTCTTGCAATTATAGGTTACTTTGTTCATATTATCCATGTTTAGACTAGTATTGTTAACTCAATTAATTTTATCATGTTTACGAATCTTGTGGTGATATTTGAGCATTGATTTCGAGGTTGAGGTTGACATTGTGGAACCAAATGCGGAAGTAAGATTGTACTTGTTATTTTATCTCCCTGTTGTGATTTTTTCATTGCGTTTTGGTAAGGGAGAGTGTTAATGTACGTAGGGTGATATCGTGCCCTTTATATTTACTTTATGTGAGGTTGAGAGTGTTAATGCACGAAGGGTGATGTCGTGCCATATTGTGAGCGTAATGCACGAAGGGTGATATCGTGCCATGTTATGAGAGTTAATGCACGAAGGGTGATGCCGTGTCATTTCTATTAATTTCATGGTGAGGATGAGAGTAAAATCACGAAGGGTGATGCCGTGCATTTTTCCTTTACTTTGTTCACTATTTACTATTGATTCATAGTATATTGGTTTCTCAAGTTATCTTTCTGCTGTAACTCTTTATCTCGCATCCCCCTCGGCATGTTTCCCTCTCCCGGTATTACCTATTTAGTTCTTCAGTGCTGTTATTCTTATATATATATATATGTATACTGTTAAACCATACAGGTTTGATTTGTAGGTGTCTTGTCTTAGCCTCGTCACTACTTCGTCGATGTTAGGATTGTACTGATACTGCACTATGCACTTTCTCAGATTTTGGCCCCGACTCTGGCTGCTTGAGAGATTGGCTATCGGATTTGCTATCAGGAGAACCAAAGTAGATCTGCTAGCGTCCGCAGACTGTGGAGTCTCTTCTTAGTTTTATCTTTTGCTGTTTTCCTATTTCAAAACAGTGTATTTTCCCTTCTTCAGACGTCGTTTGTAGTAATCTTAGTAGCTTGTGGATTGTGACTCCAGATCCGGGTGATTTTAAATCTTGAAGTCTTTATGTTATTCTGTATTCGTTGTATTTCATCTTAGTATTGTTGTCGTTAATTGAATAGAATAAGGTTTAACTTAATAATATTGTAATGTTGGCTTGCCTAACAAGTGGAATGTTAGGCACCATCACGATACTGATGGTGAAAAATCCGCGTCGTGACACTTTATATATATATATATATATATATATATATATATATTCTACTTTCAGATATATGTATAGAGAATATACAATAAAAAGGGGAAAGATAAAAAGCTCCTACCTAAAGTTGCTGAGACACGTTGGGAAGAAATGGAATGCTATAAAAACTATATTGAGAGAGAGAAAAAATTGAAAAGTTGCCTTGTAATTACATCATGTAATCACACCCAATTCTTTATCCTCTCTTGAGAATTGGAGAGTGTAATTACTTTCTCCCAATTACACTTAATTTCTCACTCGCCAAGTAATTACTTGGTCAAATAAATATGCCAAAGTGTGTAATTACACCCAAATCTAATTTCCTTATGGCTTTCCAAACATGCCCTAAATTTGATTAATAAATTTAAGGAACCTAGCAGGTGAAGGAAGGAAAAGGAAACAATATTCATTAAACATGTCTTGAAATATAAATTTTTGTTCTTTGATGGTCAAACCTTCGAGTAATACGATGGATAGCTAAAGAATATTAAATATTGTTTATTAGTTTGACTAGACTTATCATAAGAGTAATCCCAAAGATTAAGAAAATAGAAAATACTCAAGCATCCTTAAGTAAGTACAAAATTAAATAAAAAACTCATAGCTAACATTAGGAGCGACTCAATGAAATTAATGGTTTAAAGTCAAACTATAATAAGATGCCTCAAAATTATTTCCGTGTACTAATATGATAAATTAAAAATATTTACTTTCCCATTTATGGATCAATCAAAAGTGACAAGAAAAATAGACTTTTTCGAAAAAATAGATTGGCATTGAAAAGTTAAATTATTAGAAGCATAAAAATGAAATAAATATAGTAGAGGAGGAAAAATCAAACTTGAAAGGGGAGATAAAAGTATTAGTTAATAAGAAAGAAGAAAATTTTATCATAGTTTATTTACTCATTCAAACAACCTAAACCTAATCCAAAAAGTTTATAATTTAGAACATTTTAGTAAGAATAATCATACATCTATGTAGTGTATAATACTTAGTACTTGGACTAGTATTTCTTACACCAAGAATATCATCTATAGAAGATATTAGGTCAGATATAAAAATATAATATATCATGCTTATCTTCACCTGAATCACCTGAAAACCGAAATCGATAATATACACAAGTCATACTATATCTTCACAAAAATATATATAAATAACCTACCAAAATTCTTAGTCGATGTGTAACAACCCAACTGGTCATTTTGGGCATTGCCACTTTGCTCGGTGGGTTGAGGTCATGAGTTGCTCCAAATGCTGTAGTATGACTTGTGTATATTGTCGGTTTCGGTTTTCAGGTGATTCAGAATTAGTTTTGAAGAATAATTTTCAACTAGGAAGCTTTAAGTTGGAAGAGTTGACCAAGTTTAAATTTTGAGTATTTGACCTCAGATCGGAGTTTAGATGGTTCTGTTAGGTCTGGATGGTCATTTTAGACTTAGGCGTATGCCTTGATTTGCATTTGGATATTTCTAGAAGGTTTTGGCACTAATTGGCAAAAATTGAAATTTAAAGGTTAAGAATGTTCATAAGTTTGACTGAGAGTTTATCTCAATTTTATCGGGTTCGGATTATTGTTCCGGGAGTTGGAATAGGTTTGATATGTCATTTAAAACTTGTGTGTAAAATGTAGGTTCATTCCGGATTGGTTAGGTTTGAATCGTACGCTTGGTTCGAAGTTTGAAGTTTATGAACTTAAAAGATTGATCTTGATCGACGGTTCATGATTTTGATGTTATTATGTATGATCTTATGCCTCAAATAGGTTCGTCTTATGTTTTAGGATTTGTTGGTATGTTCGGAGGGGGTTCCAAAATGCTCGAGTGAGTTTCGGGGTGGTTTTGGATCATTTCTAGGCTATTTTTAGTTGCTAGTTTTTGGCGACAGGGGTGTACATTGCGTTCGCGTGGAATTGGTCGCATTAGCGAAGAGAAAATAGGAAAAAGGGAACTCTGAAATGCGATAGCGGAATCTCTCTCGTGATTGCATAGAAGAAAATCTCTGCTACACTGACCCGGCATTGGAAGCTTATATCTTGTAATCTATAAGGATTTTGGACAAGGTCAAATTAAAGGTGTAGCTCTTTGTGTCTTGTTTTCAGAAAATTAAACCGCTTGCTATTTTGAGTTCTGTACAAAAAGTTATGGCCGATATACGATAGGATGTCTGAGAAGAGTTGGGAAGAGTTAAATAGAAGTTTGTTCTTCGCGGTCGCAGGGAATGGACACGATAGCATAGGGTAAAAATTGTCCAGCAAAATTTTGTAATCTCGATCGCGAGGTTTCTGACTGCGATCGGAAAGGGTACCCCTGCAATGGTGTATATAGTACTCTATTTCGAAGGTTTCAGACATTTTTGCATATTTAGAGCTATGGAGCTTAGATTCAGACGATTCTTTAAGCAATTTTCACCATATGGATTGGGGTAAGTGTTCTCGACCCATTTTTTTGTTAAATTTTATGAATCTATCTTCGTTTTTGGCATTTGGTTGATGATTTCAAAAGAGAATTTGGGGGTTTTTGGCTAAAGTTTCATGGAGCAAATTCTTGGGTTTTGATAATCTATGTGAAGTCGGATTTGAGTGAAACTAGTATGGTTGAACTCGTAATGGAATGGGTTGTCGGATTTTGTGAGCTTTTTTTGGGTTCTGAGGTGCGGTCCTGGGTTGGAACTTTGGGATGATTTTTGGGATTTGTTAAAGATTCGACCTTTATTGATTGGGTTTGTTTCCTTTGGCATTGTTTGATGTATTTGAGGTTCTTTTGGCTAGTTACGAGCCGTTCGGAGGTCGGTACGTGCAGGATGGCATTTTTTGGAACATCGCTTGACTTGCTCGGCATTGAATTTGGCTTGTTCGAGGTAAGTAACAGTTCCAAAATTGGTGTTGAGAGTATGAAACCCCAAATTACATGTTATAACGCGCATGTTAGGTGACGGGCGTGTGGGCGTGCACCGTGTAGATTGTGATTTAGTCGATTTCATGAAACTGTGTAGCTATATTATCTGAACATTTCTATTGTACTCTATGAGTTAGAGAACCTGAGTTGTAATTGATGCTAGCAATCATGTTTAGGCTATATGCGGGTGCAAGTGGGACCCATAGTGGTCGTTCTTCCTGTTGAGTTATTTGCTTAATTTCAGTTATGTACTCAGTTGCATTCATTATTACATATCACATCTCAGTCTCTGTTATTGTTTTTTGTTGCATCTCATATCATTGATTTGGGATGCTCAGCATGAGCGTTGTGAGCCGAGAGAGTAGAGATATTGATGTCTGAGTGAGGCCGAGGGCCTGATTGTGAGGATATTGGCACTATAGCGCGTGAGTTGTTGGTGCAACACGTGAGTTGTCGGTGCGTATCCATATATTGATACTATAGCACGTGAGTTTTCCATACAGCACGTGTGTTGTCTGCGTGAATTATAATGCTTGGACTGAAGGAGCCCCTCTGGAGTCTTTACACACCCCTAGTGAGAGCAGTTGATTATATATATATATATATATATATATGTGTGGGGGGGGGGGGGGGGAAGGGGGGAATCGGGTTACAGCTGAAATGAGCCTTATGGATATATATATGTGGATCGGGTTGCACGCTGCAACAAGCCTTATGGCTATATATATGTAGATCGGGTTGCACGCTGCAGCGGGCCTTATGGTTATATGTGGATCGGATTGTACACCGCAGTAGGTATTGTCCAATGATGAGTGATTGAGCGTGCTGAGTATTGAGCATGGTGAGAGAGAATGCGAGTGTGTGAGATTGAGTACTCTGAGAGTGTGAGTATATGAGTTCATCACTGAGATGTATTGAAATTGACATACGTACTTGAGATACATGCATAGAGATGCACTTCCTTCTGCTACCCGATTTTGGTGACATTCATGATTTTACATGTATCTTGACATGTAAGCATAGAGTTGTACTTATCTCATGTTATCTAAAAATGAAACATCTTATTTATTGTTGAAAGGCTTTTTGGACAAATCACAGTTTTCAAACCTACTCATATGCTCTCTGAGTTATTTTCATGTGCCCTTTTATTATATTTTTATGGGTTGTTGCTGGTTATTGGAGTTGGACTCCTAACCTTGTCCTAGCTCGCCATTACATTTAACCTAAGGTTAGGTTTCTTACTTATTGAGTGCATGGGATCGGTTGTACTCGTACTACACTTTTGCACCTTGCGTGCAGATGTGCAGATGTATGTTGTTGACGTTGGTGTGATTGACGGGAGATGGATTTGAAGATGTACCTGCATTCTGGTTGTAGATACCTCCTGTTAATGGTAGCCTTAGATTATAGAAATCTGTTAATGTACATTTTGAACAGATGATGTATTTATTTCATACCAACTTTATAAATTCTAATCTTAGAATCTCGTGATTTGTACTACCAGTCCTAGAAAAATGTATAAGATTCAGATATTTTCTTTTACTTAATTGTCTTATTAAACTTTATTGGAATATGAATAGTTGTTAATTGGCTTACCTAGTGGGTTGGGTTAGGTTCCATCACAACTAGTTGGATTTTTGGTCATGACAAGTTGGTATCAAAGCTCTAGGTTCGTAGGTTCTACAAGACATGATTAAGTGCCTAGTAGAATCTTGAAGATCGGTATGATGACGTCCATACCTATCTTCGAAAGGCTACAGGACATTTAGGATATACTTCACATCTTTCTTTCCCTATCGTGCAGAATTGATTCAGCTCAAAACATAACTCTTTGAATTCCTTCCATGCATTTGTATGCGCATGTGAGCGCTTAGTATATCTTTGCATCGATGGCTTGTGATTTCCATGGATGAGGTGCGTAATGTGATTGTGGTGTGCTGATGATGGGCCAGTCTGGAGGACTTAAGGCCGGGTTTTGACTGTATCTTGAGCACGGGGATTTCAGTTGTGTGAGAACATGCTTTTCAACTTATAAATCCGGTAGTGTCCTTATTAGTGGAATTTGTGGCTCGATGAGTGATTGGATGGCTATATGATGAGTATGATGTTTCTGCGGGATGTGTTCAACTGGATTGAATGTGACGAGAAGAGTTTACTTGAGATGTAAAAAGGACTATTGGGTGCTTGATTTCTGTCTTGATGTGACATATAGTCTCGAGTTATGGGTGTATTGGAGGATCTTTCATTTTGTTTAACTGTGGAATGAATTAGGTTCTTATGCCTTGTTGGTGAGTCCAGACTCAGGAAGATTAAGTGATTGTGTAATAGTTGTGGTTGTGAAAGGGTATAGGGAAATGTTAGTTTGAGGATAAGCATGTGGGTTATGACATGCGGGGTAATCTACGGGGGGTGTGACCCTTATGATGTATGTGTGGTGGGTTTCTTACTACTAGTGGGTTATGTGTGTTGCGATGTGGTTTGGATCACTCAAGGAAGTTGACATGACCGTCATGAGGATGAATGCGAGCTTAGCAGGCGATTTGAGGTATTATATGGTTTTTGTTACGTGAGCTTATGAATGATTTAGTTGAATTTTAGTGTGGCATTATGGCAGTAATAGAGTATGGGTATTGTGAGTTATCGACTATTTTATTCCATGGATTTGAGCCAAGTGGGGGAGTCTGTTATCGACGAGTTGATTGCACGGTTATGTGTTATAATGGTTTTGGTTTGAGGTACACTTGTGAAACATTTATGACTTGCAAAGTTTGAGATCGAGGATTACTCGAGTAAGGGAATTTTTGGATATGGGTTGTATTACACTATATGGGTATATGTGAATCATGGAATGATTGAGTGGTTATTCGAGAGAGAGATAGTGCGCGCGGAGTAGGAATTTACTTGGTTGTTTAGAGGTGTGGATTACTTCTTTGGGGATTATTATGCTATTGGGGCACAAGTCGTTCGGTCCGTTTGGGGTGTACAAGTGGGATCTGAGCAGGGTAGATTACTCTCGAAAGGGTTCTAATGGATTCAAAATTTATATGTAGCAATTAGAAATTTTCAGGATCTATATATGGCTAGAATCGGAGATTTATCTTGGAAGGTGTCGAGACTTGCGGGATTTATATATCATTATGGATAATGCATTTCAGTATCAAGAAGGTGAAGGAAACATTTTTAGGTTCACATAAGGTCTCTTCAGAGTGGTGTCTCAGTTGTGGTGCTTTGGGGTGCTTAAGAGGGAATTCAGCAGCTTATGAGTCTTAGGGCGGTGTGGTTCTATGCTAGAATTCGTGGGATGAGTTTTGGTTATGATGGCCTGCTTATGTGAAAATGGGTTTCGAAGATTTCTCAAGGATTTCTATCACGGTTCGAGGTGGATATTTCCTACTGGCATGAGGAACATGTTACGTATTAGGATTTTCTCCTGGATGTGATCAAATGGGAGGTTTTTTACTGATCGGGTATGTATTCTGCTGGCGACTCAGAGTTGATCATGAGACTTTGTGATTTTCATATTATGGCATGATAGATGAGGTATGTTGTATAGAATTGAGATTTTCATTTGCAAGGTCACGATTCAGTTTTTAAGGGAAGGTCATGAATTCTTAGACAACATGAATCATTTCAGATGTCTAGATGAATGCTATTTTCTAAAGAGGGTGTGTATTTCAGAAGATGCATTGTGTTTTGACTTACAGATACTTCATTGGTATTGCGGTGCTCGCCTGGTTGATCGACTGCTGATATTCAGATTTTGCTATGTGGCATGGAAGAATTATAGAAGTATTTCTTGTGAGATGATCGTGTATGAGAGATGTGTTAGACATTCGGGTGGTGAATTTGGGATTAGATATGGTGATTCATGTGTTCTATCGATTTGGAGACTGGGATTTCCCAGAAGCTGATTGTTTCATGGTTGTGGACTGTGAAAATTTGGCCAAAGCTAGCCAGATTATAGTATGTGTTAAGGTTAGGTCGTTTTGGACTTCTGGAGGGCTATTTTTCCATTCGGGGATGGCCGGAGTTGATTTGGGATTCGTTGACTCGGATTCGTTGACTCTGAACTGCTATTGTTGAATGATGTGCTATTTGGTTAGAATTGATTTTATTCGTACCTGATATGTTCTATGTGTTACTCTTCCATGCTACGAGGGGTTGTGATTTGTTGGTTATATGCACACATGGTACGGTTCTGTTTGGGCCTTATAGTAGAATTTGAGCGAGATAGTGGTTGGGGTGTAGAATGGTTGATTGCCCCTTGGTTATGGTCTTTCCAGGCTGTGGTATTATGATATTGGCTTCTCCATGGTTATGGTCATGCACTTTGTTTACTTGATGTCAAATTGCATGTAGTTGTTTATTTTGAGCATTGTGGCTTGAGGTATTTCATATGGACCGGTGTTTGGATGGGTGAGGCATTACAGAGGGGCTATGTTGGGATATGATTCTTTATGTTAGATCCATGTGTCTTGGTCCTACTATGTGTGTTCATAGCATTGAGATTGTGGTGGTAATTGTTGAGCTTGCGAGACGATTCTCTCATTTGAATCATTTTCCATGATTTAGTACATTTGAATTGTTGCTTTTGGTGCATAGATTGAACAATTTTGAGTTTAGGTTGTATTGGTGTGGAATGTCAATAGAATAGTTCTGTTTGATGAGATAAGGTCATCGGACCTAGAATGGATACCATCGGATTTGATTACGGCATGTTTGGAAGAATAATATCAGAAGTCGACTTAGGACTTGGCTTTGGTTCCCATCAGATGAGAGAGAGATCCATGACCTGTTGATCTGATGAATGGTTATGAGTTCTGCATGTTTCTTTCATCATCGACATCGTACGAAGGTGTTAGAACGAGGTTGTGTTCGATATATGTTCTATTACCGGAATTGGGTTGTTTTCAGCAGCTACTATGGTCGAAAATCTTGATAGGTATTTGAGTTATGTGGTATATCCTTTGATTGTGTCTTGGGTTATGGTTATGGACGGATACAGCTTGTTCAGACTTATATAGTGTGTAGATTGCAAGATTCGGGTCTTGTAGGAAATCCCGAATGTTGAAAATTGGATTCTCTAGTTTACGGGCTAAGGTTGAACTAATGATCTTCAGTATGTTGTGTTGCCAGGCCTATATGGATGACGTGGGATCACCCCTGGGTACGTGCATGGTAATATTACATGAAGGTTGATGGCTTTGGAATGACTCATGGCACGTTTGAGGACGAACGTATATTTAAGTAGGGGAGAATGTAACAACCTGATCGGTCGTTTTAAGCATTTGCACTTTGCTCAGTGGGTTTAGGGAACGAGTAGCTCTGTATTATATAGTATGACTTGTGTGTATTTTCGGCTTTGATTTTTGGGTAATTCGGAATTAGTTTGGAAGAATGATTCTCAACTAGGAAGCTTTAGGTTGGACGAGTTGACCAAGTTTGAAATTTTTGTATTTGACCTCGGATTAGATTTTTGATGGTTCTGTTAGGTCTGGATGGTAATTCTGGACTTGGACGTATGCCAATATTTGCATTTAGATATTTCTAGAATGTTTTGGCACTCATTGTTAAAAATTGAAAATTTCAAGGTTAGGAATATTCATAACTTTGACCAAGAGTTTTTGATGTTATCAAGTTCGGATTATTATTCCAGGACTTGGAATAGGTTTGATATATCATTTGAAACTTGTGTGCAAAATTTGGGTTCATTTGGGATTAGTTAGGTTATCGGACGTTTGGTTCGAAGTTTGAAGTTTATGAACTTAAGAGATTGATCTTGATCGAAGATTCATGGTTTTGATGTTGTTATGTGTGATTTGAGGCCTCGAATAGGTTCGTGTTATGTTTTGGGACTTGTTGGTATGTTCGGACAGGGTTCTGAGGGGCTCGGGTAAGTTTTGAGATGGTTTCGGACAATTTCTAAGTCATTTTTAGTTGCTGGTTTTTGGCTAAAGGGGTGTACATTGCAATCGCGTGGATTTGGTCGCGGTAGCAAAAAGAAAAATAGGAAATATGGAGATGTGAATCGCGACCGCTGAAGCTCTGTCGCGATCACATAGAAGAAAATCTCTGCTGCAATGACCCGACTTTGGAAGCTTATATCTTGCAATATATAAGATTTTGGAGATGATGGAAAAACAAAAGTTGTAGTCCTTTGTGTCTATTTTTTAGAAAACCAAACCGTTTGTCATTTGGAGTCTTGTACAAAAAGTTATGGCCAATATACTACAGGATATCTAAGAAGAGTTGGTAAGGGTTAAATGGAAGTTTGTTTTTCGCGATCGCAAGGAAATGGACGCAATCGCATAGCGAAAAATATGTCCAAAAAAATTTTATAATCTCTATTGCGAGATTTGTGATTACGATCGCAAAGGTACCCTATCACGACCCAAATCCTAATCCAGGTCGCGATGGCACCCAACACCAGAAATCAGGGACGAGCTCCGAACTGGTAACCAGATGCACCTGCCTCAGAACCTGTACAATTAAGTACAGAAGCGTAGCATGAGTACATAAACAATATGTACCCAATAAGTATCTAGTTTAATCTCGAATAAGTAGTGACGAGAGGTCGACTTGACACTTACTAGGGCCAAAATAATATGTGTAAATATAAGGCTAAGCAAGAATAGAAATTATGAATAAGTAGTATAGGCAAGAACATCGAATCTCTCTATAGATATCTTTATATGTTGAATTCCCCACCGTATAGGTTTCTAATATATTTCCCAGGGAAATTAACAGTCAAACAACCACAGAAATAATAACCAATTAGCAAGTACATAAAATGCCGCGAACGTATGGTCGATTCAACGAAATAATAAATGTGCACTGCCGAAGGGTCGAACGGCACGAACCATCGGTTCATCTATTACCCCCGCTCGCGAATCGTACATGCGACGCGGTATAAGTAAATAATAGAGTTACCTCGCTCGCGAATTATACATGCGACTCAGGTACTCATATATACACACATTCAGCAGAAAAATCCAGGATTTATTAGGGGATATTCTTCTAAGGGAAAGCCAATAAATTAAATAATGATAGGTGACCTTAGTTATCCATTTAAATAATTCGATGATGCCAAGAAAATTCTAGATTTATCAGTAAGTTTACAAGATACGGCAGGTAGAGCATGCTTGTGGATCCTAAACTCCCCCGACATAACATAATAGTAGCTAAGCACGGACTCCCATCACTTCGTGCGTACATAGCCCCCGAAAATAGTAGCACATATTTAATTATTTCATCTATGGGGACAATTCTCTCTTACAAGGTTAGAAAAGAGACTTACCTCGTTCCAATCCTACTTCCCGGGTCAAGAATGCGCCCAAATCTCCAAATTCGTCGCCCAAAAACTCGAAACTAGGCAAACATTATATAAATAAATCAATATATACTCAAAAGTACACAATTCCCCTATTTAAATAATTATCTCAACCTAGTTTGCAAAATCCTAAAATGTACCCCCGAGCCCACATGTTCGTATTCGGAAATTTCAAGGGAAATAGTTACCCATAACCTAAGGATCAATATTATATAGTTTTTTCATGATTCCATAAAAAATTTCTTGTTTAATCTTATTTTTTCCAAAACCCTAAGTTTTACTCTAAACCCATGATTTCCAAAAATTGTGTGTGTTAATCTACCCAAAACTCAAGTATATATCTCACTTTTAAGTTGGAATTAACTTACCTCACGATGCTAGGTCGAATCTCCCTTTTGAAAGCTCCCCAAATCGCCCAAATGTGAAAGAAATGGCCTAAAAATGTCTAAGTCCCGCATTAAAACAACTGCACTGCCTCCAGGACTTTCGCTCCTGCGCCTCGAGGACCGCACCTGCGATCTCGCATATGCGAGCCAGTACTCGCACCTGCAGAAGAGGACAGGAAGTCCAGGGGTCGCATCTGAACGGAGCCCGCACCTGCGGCTCCTCTTCTGCGGGAAAAAGCCCGCACCTGCGAAAATTGGGCAGCCCTTCTAAAGCCGCACGTGCGAGGCTTCGACCGCTTCTGCGGTCTCGCACTTGCGGCTGATCCTTCGCAGGTGCGGTCGCACCAGATTTGATGCACCGGAAGCTCTTTTAGAGCTTGGTTTGCCTCGCGTGTTGTCCGAATGGCATTCGGGCCCACCCGAGGCCCCGTCCAAATACGCCAACAAGTTTTAAATCATAATACAGACTCGCTCGAGCCTTCGGAACGTCCGAAACAACACTAAATCCAAGAATCATACCCCAAAACCAACTAAATCCAACTTAAGAATTCACTTTCAACACCGAAACATACCTATACTACTCGGAATGACACCAAATTTTGCGAACAAGTCATAAATGACATGACGGAACTATTCCCGATCTCAAAATTCCGCTCGGATCTTGATAACACAAAAACGCGTTCCAAACCTCAATTTTTGAACTTAAGAAATCATATTTCACTATTTGGCGCCGAAACGCTCCCGGGTCATCCAAAACCCGTTCCGAACATACGCCTAAGTACGAAATCATCATACGAACCTACTAGAACTTCTAAATCTCGATTCCAGGGTCTGTTACTAAAAATGTTGACCAAAGTCAAACTTGGCCTTTAAGGCCAACCTTAAGGAACTAAGTGTTCCTATACCACCCCAAACTCCTCCAACTCCCGAACCAACCATCCCCGCAAGTTATAAATCAGTAACAATAAATATGGGAAGTCTCATTTAGGGACACGGGATCCTAGAACACAAAATGACCAGTCGGGTCATTACATTCTCCACCTCTTAATCAAATGTTCGTCCTTGAACGGGTCTAGAATCATACCTGGAGAGCTGAATAAGTGTGGATATCTGCTCCGCATGCCCTCCTCAGACTCCCAAGTCGCCTCATCGACTGGTTGGCCCCTCCACTGGACCTTTACAGCGGAAACCCTCTTGGACCTCAGCTAGCGATCCTGCCTGTCAATGATAGCAATTGGCTCCTCCTCATAACCCAATCTCTCGTCTAGCTGAATGGTGCTGAAGTCTATCACGTGAGAGAAGTCGGCATGGTACCTCCGGAGCATAGACACATGAAAGACCGAATGAACTCCTGATAAACTGGGAGGTAAAGCGAGCTCATAAAAAACCTCCCCAACTCGCCTCAACACCTCAAATGGGCCTATAAACCTTGGGCTCATCTTTCCCTTCCTTCCAAACCTCATAATGCCCTTCATCGGCGAGACTTTCAACAGAACCTTTTCACCGAACATAAACGATACATCGCGCGCCTTTTGATCCACGTAACTCTTATGTATGGACTATGTTGTGCGAAGCCTCTCCTGAATCAACTTTACCTTCTCCAAGGAATCCTTCACTAGATCGGTGCCATATAACCTAGCCTCGCTAGGCTCAAACCATCCGATGGGAGAACGACATCGCCGACCATACAAGGCCTCAAATGGATCCATCTCAATGTTGGACTGATAACTGTTATTATAAGCAAACTCGGCCAAAGGCAAGAACTGGTCCCACTGTCCTCCAAAGTCAATCACACATGCCCTGAGCATCTCCTCCAATATCTGAATTGTCCGCTCCAACTTCCTGTCAGTCTAAGGATGGAACGTTGTGCTAAGCTCTACCCGGGTGCCCAACTCACTCTGTACTGCTCTCCAGAAGTACAAGGTAAACTGAGGACCTCGATCTGATATAATGGACACAGGCACACCTCTCTGAAGCAACCTAACTATCTCCCGAATGTAGATCTAGGCCAACCTCTCTGAAGTATAAGTAGTAGCTACTAGAATGAAATGTGCCGACTTGGTCAACCTGTCCACAATAACCCAAACCGCACCAACCTTCCGCAAGGTCTGAGGCAACCCAAATACGAAGTCCATAGTGATGCGCTCCCATTTCCACTCAGGTAAAGGCATCTGCTGGAGTAGGCCTCTGGCCTCTAGTGCTCATACTTAACCTGCTGGCAATTTAGACATCTAGCCACACACTTCACTATGTCCCTCTTCATCCGCCTCCACCAGTAATGTTGCCTCAGGTCACGATACATCTTCGTAGCACCAGGGTGAATAGAATATCTGGAACTATGTGCCTCATCTAGAATCCTCTTTCTCATGCCGTCAACTTTAGGGACACATAAGCAACCCTGAAGTATCAAAACACCATCCTCGCCAATAGAAACCTCCTTGGCACCACCCTGTAACACTGTCTCCCGAAGAACTGCCAAGTGCGGATCATCAAACTGTCGAGCCTTGATCTCCCCCAATATTGAAAACTGAGAAACAACACGTGCAAGAACTCGACTGGGCTCTGAAAGGTCCAACCTCACCAGGCCACTAGACAAGGACTGAATGTCCAAAGCCAAAGGTCTCTCCTCTACTGAAATGAAAGCCAAGCTACCCATACTCTCCTCCTTCCTGCTTAATGCATCTGCAACCACATTCGCCTTGCCCGGATGATAAAGAATAGTAATGTCATAATCCTTCAGCAACTCAAGCCATCTACGCTGCCTCAAATTAAGATCCCTCTGCTTGAACAAGTGCTGCAAACTGCGGTGGTCTGTATAAACCTCACAAGGCACCCCATACAAGTAGTGCCTCCAACTCTTAAGAGCATGAACAATCGCCGCCAACTCCAAATCATGCACAGGGTAATTCTTCTCATAAACCTTCAGCTGACATGAAGCATATGAAATAATTCACCCCTCCTGCATCAGTACACATCCCAAACCAACGTGTGAAGCATCGCAATAAACTGTATACATCCTCGAACCGGAAGGAAACACTAGAACTGGTGTTGTGGTCAAGGCTGTATTGAGCTTCTGGAAGCTCGCCTCGCACTAATCAGACCATCGGAATGGGGAACCCTTCTAGGTCAATCCAGTCAGAGAGGCTGCAATGGATGAAAAGCCCTCCACAAATGGGCGATAATAAACTGTCAGTCCTAAGAAGCTCCTGATCTTTGTTGCTGAAGTAGGGCGTGGCCAACTCTGAACTGCCTCAATCTTCTTAGGATCCACCTTGATACCCTCTCTGGATACCACGTGTCCCAAAAATGCCACAAAATCTAACCAGAACTCACACTTAGAGAACTAAGCGTACAACTTTTGTTCCCGCAAAGTCTGGAGCACATTTCTCAAATGCTGCTCGTGCTCCCCCGGGATACGTGAGTAGATCAGAATGTCATCAATAAAGACAATGACAAAAGAATCAATATAAGGCCTGAACACCCTGATCATCAAATCCATAAATGATGCGGGGCATTAGCCAAGCCAAAGGACATCACCAGGAACTCATATTGACCATATCTCATACGGAAGGCAGTCTTCGGAACATCCGAGTCTCGAATCTTCAGCTGATGGTACCCTGATCTCAAGTCAATCTTGGAAAACACTCTAGCACCCTGGAACTGGTCAAACAAATCATCGATACGCGATAACGGGTACTTGTTCTTGATGGTGACTTTTTTCAACCGGCGATAGTCAATACACATCCGCATAGTCCCATCTTTCTTCCTCACAAATAACACTGAAGCACTCCAAGGCGATACACTCGGTTCGATAAACCCCTTGGCACACAACTCCTCAAGTTGTTCCTTCAATTCCTTCGGAGCCATGCGGTATGGAGGAATAGATATAGGTTGGCTGCCTGGAGCTACGTCAATGCAAAAATCAATGTCAAGATCCGGTGGCATGCCCGGAAGGTTTGAAGGAAATACATCAGCAAACTCTCAAACCACTGGCACTGAATCAATCATCGGAGACTCAGTGGTGGTGTCCCGCACATAAGTAAGATAACCAAAACAACCCTTCTCGACCATACGTCGAGTCTTCAGGAAAGAAACAACCCGACTGGCTGCACCTACTGAGGAACCTCTCCACTCCAATCTCGGCAACACAGGCATAGCTAGAGTAACCGTCTTGGCATGGCAATCTAGGATAGCGTGATAAGGGGATAAACAATCCATGCCCAGGATGACCTCAAAATCAGTCATATCAAGTAGCAGCAGGTCGGCTCTGGTCTCGAACCCACAGAATATAACCACACAGGACCAATAAATCCGGTCCACAACCACATAATCGCCCACAAGAGTGGACACATAAACAGGAGTACCCAAGGACTCACTAGGAATATACATATGATCACGGCAGCTGAGGCCACTGCATTTGGTCTGGCCGGGAATGCATAGAATCTGGCTGGAGCGTCGGATGAGTGACCTCCACTTGAATGGGCAGGAGCTGGTCGAGCTCCCCCTGTCTGGCCTCCACCTTCAGGATGACCTCTACTGGTCTGCCCTCTACCTCTGGGTGGTCAGAGCGCTGGTGCTGTAACCATGGGCTGGTGACTCTGCTGCACTGCCTTGCCCCAAAGCCTGGGAAGAGTCCTCTTTATATGACCTGGATCCCCACACTCATAACAACCTCTCAACACCATAGCCTGCTGCCTTGAAGAAGAACCCTGAATAGCTGGAGGACGGTATGAACTCTCTGGGATGGCACTGAAATAAGAGTTGGAAGATCCCTGATGACCAGAATACCCGCTGGAGGAACCCTGAATGGTTGGTGGGCAATAAGAACTCTCTGGCATCGCGCTGAAATAAGGCCTCACCAGAGCACCTCGAGGAGGTAGTGGGGGTGCTGAATATGGAGGCCTACTAGGTTGGCCCCTACCAAACTGACCTCTGCCCCTCGCTGGAGCACCTCTGAAATCCCCAGAAAATCGAGCTCTCTTATCCTGCTGCCCCTACTCTCTTCTCCTCAATCAATATCCCTCAATCATGCGAGCAATCTTTACTACAAGCTGATAAGGAGTCCCCATCTCCACATCTCGGGCCATGCTGGCCCTAATACCTGAGTGCAACCAAGCTACAAACCTCCGCACTCTCTCTTCGTCAGTAGGGAGTATCATAAGTGCATGACGAGACAGCTCCAAAAACCTAGCCTTGTAGTCGGTCACTGACAGCTGACCCTACTCTAGCTGCTCAAACTGATAACGTAGCTCTTCCCTCTCGGAGGGTGGAATATACCTTTCCAGGAATAGCTTAGTGAACTGCTCCCAAGTGATAGGAGGAGAACTCGTCGGTCTGCCAAGAATGTAAGACTGCCACCATCTACGGGCCCTGCCCTCTAGCTGGAAAGTAGTGAAGTCAACTCCATGGGACTCCAGTATCCTCATGTTGTGCAGTCTGTCTCTGCACCTGTCAATAAAATCCTGAGCATCCTCATGACGCTCGCCTCCGAAAGACAGGAGGGTGCAGTCTGGTCCGTCTGTCTAAAAGCTTCTGCGGATCGCCGTCCGCAGCTGGTCTGGGCTCAGGTGCTGCTTCTGCTACTGGCTGAACCCCACCCGTGGGCAGTGTACCCGGGGTGTGATAAACTGCTGTTGCATGTCCTGCGGCCTGGGCAGTATGGGTCTGTGCTCCGCCTCCTACCTGAGAAGTGTCCGGGTTCGCTGGAAATAACCCAGCCTGAGTCATAGTATCCATGAACAGTATCATACGGCCCATAACCTCCTGAAATCCCGGTGTCGTCATGAAGTCCGACAGGGCAAGATCTACTGCGGGTGCCTAACCCTGCTCCTCAGTGATAGGATCCTCTCCTGGATCCACTAGCGGTGCAACTGGGGCAGCTCTGGGATGCCCTCGTCCCCTACCTCGGGCCCGTACCCTCCCCCGACCTCTGACATCGGAGGTAGCGGCCCCTCCCGGGTCTGGAATATCGGTTGTGTGCGTCCTCACCAGCTGTGAGAGAATAGAAGAGTGAGATTAACATACTATCAACTGCACGATAGACGATGAACAAAGAGAGATTTCCAAACACCCTACATTCTCCCGAAGATAAATATGAGACCTACGTGAACCTAGAGCTCTGATATCATGTTGTCACGACCCAAATCCTAATCCAAGTCACGATGGCGCCCAACACCGTTGTCAGGCAAGTCGACACTAATTATCTAGTGCGTCTAGTTTGTTTTCTATTAAGTGCTTTTCTTATCTCACAATAATTTAGCCACTAAGCATGGAATATAACACATAGCAGGGCAATTAATTTACGAAGACCAAAAATCAACTTTAATCTATTACATCACCAAAAGAATAGTCTACCAATGTGTGTGCCAGGAACTAGTGTCACAAGTCTACAGGCATCTAGTGGAGTAGAATCAAAAGAATAAAAGAAACTATCCTACTGCCCAATAAGGGATAGACAGAATAGCAAAAGAGAGACTCCAGAGTGCTGCTGAACAGCATCAAGAGAAAGAAGCTCACCGTGAAGCCTCGAACCACGTGAGATCAGGGGCGAGCTCTAGACTGGTAACCAGATGCACCTACCTCAGAACCTGTACAATTAAGTACAGAAGCGTAGCACGAGTACATAAACAATATGTACCCAGTAAGTATCTAGTCTAATCTCGAAGAAGTAGTGACGAGAGGTCGACTTGACACTTACTAGGGCCAAAATAATATGTGTAAACATAAGGCTAAGCAAGAATGGCAAATTATGAATAAGTAGTAAGGGCAAGAACATTGAATCTCCCTACAGTTATATTTATATGTCGAATTCCCCACCGTACAGGTTGCTAATTCATTTCCCATGGAAATTAACAGTCAAACA
Organism: Nicotiana knightiana; assembly: GCA_005239525.1. NCBI lineage: Eukaryota > Viridiplantae > Streptophyta > Magnoliopsida > Solanales > Solanaceae > Nicotiana > Nicotiana knightiana. The sequence continues at coordinate 32,128 of ML376113.1, read as the reverse complement.
ACCACATAAATAATAACCAATTAGCAAGTACATAACATGCCGCGAACCTACGGCCGATTCAACGAAATAATAAATATGCATTGTCGAAGGGTCGAACGGCACGAACCATAGATGCAGCTATTACCCGCGCTCGTGAATCGTACATGCAACGCGGTAAAAGTAAATAATAGAGTTACCCCGCTCGCGAATTATACATGCCACTCAGGTACTCATATATACACACATTCAGCAGAAAAATCCGGGATTTATTAGGGGATATTCTTCCAAGGGAAAGCCAATAAATTAAATAATGACAGGTGACCTTCTTATTTATCCATTTAAATAATTCGATGATGCCAAGAAAATTCTAGATTTATCAGTAAGTTTACAAGATACGGCACGTACAGCATACTTGTGGTTCTAAATTCCCCCGACATAATATAATAGTAGCTACGCACGGACTCCCGTTACCTCGTGTGTATGTATCCCCCACAAATAGTAGCACATATTTAATTATTTCACCTATGGGGACAATTCCCTCTTACAAGGTTAGAAAGGAGACTTACCTCGTTTCAAGCCTACTTCCCGGGTCAAGAATGCTCCCAAATCTCAAAATTCGTCGCCCAAGAACTCGAAACTAGGCAAACATTATATTAAATCAATCTATGCTCAAAAGTCGACAATTCCCCTATTTAAATAATTATCTCAACCTAGTTTGCAAACTCCTAAAATGTACCCCCGGGACCACATGTTCGGATTCCGGAAATTTTCAAGGGAAATAGTTCCCCATAACCTAAGGATCAATATTATATAGTTTTTGCATGATTCCATGACAAATTTCTTGTTTAAATCTTATTTTTTCCAAAACCCTAAGTTTTACTCTAAACCCATGATTTCCACAAATTTTGTGTGCTAATCTACCCAAAACTCAAGTATAAATCTCACTTTTAAGTTGGAATTAGCTTACCTCACGATGCTAGGTCGAATCTCCCCTTTGAAAGCTCCCCAAAATTGCCCAAATGTGAAAGAAATGGCCTAAAAATTTCTAAGTCCCGCATTAAAACAACTCCAATGCCTCCAGGAATTTCGCTCCTGCGGATCGAGGACCGCACATGATGTCTCGCATCTGCGAGCCAGTGATCGCACCTGTGGAAGAGGAGAGGAAGGCCAGGGGTCGCATCAGCGGAATAGAGACCGCACTTGCGGCTCCGCTTCTGCAGGAAAAGGCCCGCACCTTCGGAAATTGGGTAGCCCTTCTAAGGCCGCACCTGCGGCTGGTCCTTCGCAGGTGCGGTCGCACCAGATCTGATGCACCAGCAGCTCTTTTAGAGCTTGGATTGCCTCGCGCGATGTCCAAATGGTATCCGGGCCCATCAGAGGCCCCGTATAAATACACCAACAAGTTCTAAATAATAATACGGACTCGCTCGAGCCTTCGGAACGTCCGAAACAACACTAAATCCAAGAATCATCCCCCAAAACCAACTAAATCCAACTTAAGAACTTTAAGTTCTTGAATTCACTTTCAACATGCCGAAAGATACCTATACTACTCGGAATGACACCAAATTTTGCAAACAAGTCGTAAATGACAAGAAGGAACTATTCCCGATCTCGAAATTCCGTTCGGACCTCGATAACACAAAAACACGTTCCAAACCTCAATTTTTTAACTTAAGGAATCATATTTCACTATTTGGCGCTGAAATGCTCCCAGGTCATCCAAAACTCGTTCCGAACATACGCCCAAGTCCGAAATCATCATACGAACCTACTGGAACTTCCAAATCTCGATTTCAGGGTCGGTTACTAAAAATATTGACCGAAGTCAAACTTGGACTTTAAGGCCAACCTTAAGGAACTAAGTATACCTATACCACCCCAAACTCCTTCAAATCCCGAACCAACCATCCCCGCAAGTTATAAATCAGTAACAACAAATACGGGAAGCCTCATTTAGGGGCACGGGGTCCTAGAACACAAGACGACCGGTCGGGTCATTACATACCCCTAGAATAGTGTACATAGTACTCTATTTTGATAGTTTCGGACAATTTTGCATATTTGGATCTATGGAGCTCGGATTGAGATGATTTTTGTAGTGATTTTCACCATATGGATTGGGGTAAGTGTTCTCTACTCGTTTTTGGTTATATTTCACAAATCTATCTTTGTTTTTGGCATTTGGTTGAGGATTTCAAAAGAGAAATTGAGGGGTTTTGGCTAAAGTTTCATAGAGAGAATTCTTGAGTTTTGATCATTGATTCAAAGTCGGATTTGAGTGAAACTAGTATGGTGGACTTGTAATTGAATGGGTTGTCGTATTAGTGAGTTTTTTGGGTTCCGAGGTGTGGGCTTTTGGGATGAATTTTGGGCTTTTATTAATGATTCGTCCTTTATCGATTGGGTTTGTTTCCTTTGGCATTGTTTGATATATTTGAGGTTCTTTTGGCTAGTTTTGATCTGTTCGGAAGTTGGTATGCACGGGATGGCATTTTTGGATCATCGTTTGGCTTGCTCGGCATTAGATTTGGCTTGTTTGAGGTAAGTAACAGTTCTAAACTTGGTGCTGAGGATTTGAAATCTCGAATTACGTGTTATGTGATTAGCGTATGCTAGGTGAAGGGCGTGTGGACGTGCACCGTGTAGACTGTTATTTAGTCAATTTCATGGAACTATGTAGCTATCTTATCTGAACATTTCTATTAAAATTAAGCACAATGCCCTTTTATTAAAACGGGGTCGGGTAAAGATGTCTCAAAAATTAAACCTCTAAGTCGGGTATGCGATCGCAAATGGGATTGCGAAATAGGTATGCATTATGCAAAGTTGACTGCGAAATGGTTCTCAAAAACTGAGTTGGCCTGATCAAGTCTGCGACCAATTCTGTGGTCTGCGGATCGATTCCGCGATTGCAAATTGGCCTGTGAAGAGACCCTCAAAATTAAGTTGCTCCTGATCCAATCTGCTATGGTTTTGCGGCCAGCAAAACAGATTTGTGGTCATGAAATGGACTGTAGAATTGCCATTTTTCTACCAATTCCACAATGCATTGCACAATCCAAGCTCGCCACAAAAATTATCTACAACCTTCCAAACAAATTAGCCTACTTGGTACCACAAAACCTCAAATTCTTGGCAAAATTTTACGGGTCCTTACATCTTCTATGCTTAAGATCATTTATCCTCGAAGGAGGGTCAGAGTCAACCATAGACATCCCAATGTGACCCAACTCTTCATTCATACACCAGAAGTTCCAAATTTGACTAACTCCCCAAATTTCAAAAAATTTTGGCAGAGTCTCCCCTGTATTTGGGCCTAACCACTTTTTAGAGAGCCCTAGAAACTTGTCCTAACAACATATTCATAACACAACGACGTATCATAGCATGCAACCAACACCAACCACTACATCATAGGCATTATATTACCAAAAGGGGCTTTTAGCATATTATGTACAAGTTCTAAATAACCCATAGTAATTAAACTTCTAACATTACCTTAAACATAACTATTTGTTTACACAAACAATTGCGGGTGTTTGCTTTTCATTTCTTCCTCGTCCTCCCAGATGGCCTCATCAATTTGTTGGTTTTGCCATAACACTTTCATATAGGCAATCTCTTTATTTCTCAACTTTCGATCTTGCCTATCAAGATTAGCAATTGGAATCTCCTCATAAGTCAATTTTTCATCAACTTCAATAGCCTCTACAGGAACGATGAGCTACGGGTATCCAACTACCTTCTTTAACATGGACACAAGAAACACCGGTTGCAATAAAGACATCTCTGGAGTTAACTCAAGCTTATTGGCCACTTGACTAACCCTCTGCAAGATTCTACATTGTTTGATGTACCTTGGACTCAATTTCTCTTTCTTACCAAATTGCATTATGCCCTTCATGGGGGAAACATTCAAGAACACCCAATCATCCTCTTTGAACTCTAAATCTCTGTGACGCACATCCAACTAGGAATTATGGTGACTCTGAGAAGTTTTCAATCGTTCCTTAATGAAATTGACCATTTCCATAGCCTGATGCACAAGGTCTGGCCCTGTCAATTCTGCTTCTCCGACATCAAACCAACTAATGGGAGAACTACATCTCCTACTATATACGCCCTCGAATGGTGCCATCTGAATGCTCGTGTGATAGCTGTTTTTGTAGACAAATTCAACGAGCGGAAAATGATCATCCTTGCTACCCTTGAAGTCAAGAACACAACACAATATATCCTCAAACGTCTAAATAGTCTGCTATGTTTATCCATTGGTCTGTGGATGGAAAGTTGTACTAAGATTCACCGGAGTGTCCAAACCTTGCTGAAATTTCTTGCCAAAAGTTAGCAGTGAGCTGCGTCCCTCGATTTTAGATGATGGAAACTAGATTACCATGCAATCTGAATATTTCCTTTATATACAACTGAGCATAATCTTCAACTGTGTCGGTAGCCTTGACAGGAAAGAAGTGTGCTGATTTCATGATTCGGTCCATAATCACCCAAATCAAATCAAACTTATGAGGTGTGCGAGGAAGCCTACCACAAAGTCCTTGTTTATCATCTCCAACTTCCACATTGGAATTTCTATATTTTGTGCCAAGCCACCGGGCCTTTGGAGCTCGGCCTTTACTTTTTTGCAATTCGGGCATCACACCACATAGCCTGCCACATTCGTCTTCATATCGTTCCACTAGTAGTCTTCTTTGAGATCATGGTACATAGATTTAGAGCCTGGGTGCATGAAAAACTTTGAGACATGAGACTCGATCATGATTCTTTCATAGAGATCATCCACATTTGGAACACATAATCGCCCTTTATACCTGAATGTCCCATCATTTATGCCAAGAGAAAAAACTATTGTCTTGTGTTTATGAATCCCCTCCTTCAATTTCACCAATAACAGATCATCATATTTCTTCTCCTTGACTTCCACTACGAGTGATGATTCAGCCCTATTTTGCACAATCACCCTACCTTCGCTAGAGTCCGTAAGGAGAATTCTCAAACTAGACAACCGATGAACTTCCTTGGCCAACTACTTTAGGTATGCCTCAAATTGAGCCAAACTACCCATGGATTTTTGGCTAAGTGAATCCTCCACAACACTATCCTTCCTTGGATGATATAAAATATTGATTTCGTAGCCATTGTGTAACTCAGGCTATCTAGTTTCTCTTAGATTCAACTCCTTCTACTAGAAAATATATTGAAGACTTTTATGGTTAGTGAATATGTACACATAGACCCTATACAAATAGTGACACCAAATATTCAATGCAAACACCAACGCCGCAAGATCTAAGTCATGTGTTAGATAATTTTTCTCATGGTTCTTGAGTTTCATAGAAGCATAAGCGATCACCTTTCCATGTTTCATTAATACACACCCAAGTCCAATCCCTGAAGAATCACAATACATGACAAACCCATTTGTACCCTCTGGTAAGGTCAACACCGGTGTCGTTGTCAACCTTGACTTCAACTCTTGAAATCTCTTTTCACAAGCATCCGACCACTAGAATTTAGTTGCATTATGTGTCAATTTAGTCAACAGAGATGTAAGAGAAGAAAACCCCTCCTCAAACCTTCTGTAATACCTAGCTAAGCCCAAGAAACTGCTAATCTCTATCGGAGTTGTAGGTCTAGGCCAATTCTTCACAGCTACGATCTTCTGAGGATCAACCATTATTCCCTCGCTGAGAAAACATGTTCCAAGAAAGTGATAGACTCGAGCCAAAACTCACATTTCGAAAATATTGCATACAGCTTATGATGATATAGAGTCTGCAAAACTTCCGCATGGTCCTTTGGACTCCGTGAATACACAAGAATGTCGTCAATGAATACTATTACAAAAGAGTTGAGGAAATGCTTGAAGACTCGATTCATAAGATCCATGAAAGCTGTCGGGGCATTCATTAGCCAAAATGACATCACTAGAAATTCAAAGTGTCCATACCGAGTTCTGAAAGGCATTTTCATAATTTCCTGCTCCCTGATCTCGATTGGTGATACCTCGATCTTAAGTCAATCTTGGAGAAGTACTTGGCACCTTGCAACTGATCAAAAAATTCATCTATCCTTGGCAATGGGTAATTATTCTTGATTGTGACCTTGTTAAGCTGTCGATAGTCGATACACATCCTCAATGACCCATCCTTCTTCCTTACAAAGAGAGCCAGTGCACCCCAAGGTGAAACACTCGGTAAAATGAAGCCCTTTTCTAGCAAATCCTTCAACTGCTCCTTCATCTCCTTCAGTTCTGCTGGAGCCATTCTATAGGGTGGAATTGATATAGGTTGTGTGCTTGCAAACACACATATCCCATAATCAATCTCCCTTTCTGGTGGGATCCCATGAATCTTATCAGGAAAGACATTAGGATATTCATTTACAACCGTCACAGACTCAAGTATCGGTGCCTTAGCCTCGGTGTCCGTGACTTTGACCAAATGGTAGATACATCCCTTACCAATCATCTCTGCGGCCTTAAGATAAGAAATAAACCTACCTTTTGACACAACATCATCCCCCTTCCTCTCAATGAGTGGCTCGTCTGGACACTCAAACCTGACTGTTCTGATTCGGCAATCAAGCTTAGAAAAAAATGGGTGAAGCCAGTCCATCTCCATTATTACATCAAAATCCACCATCACAAATTCAATGAGGTCGACCGTGGTGTCTCAACCATGTACTGTGACAATACAATTCCTATAAACCTGTGTGGCCACAAAAGACTCACCAACTAGAGTAGATACAGAGAACGGCTCACGAAGTTGTTCCGGTTCTATCCCGAATTCCATAGCAACATAAGGAGTGACATATGACAAGGTAGAACTAGGATCTATAAGAGCATATACATCATGAAATTAGAAAGTTAGTATTCTTGTGACGACATCCGGAGAAGTCTCTGAAGTCTAGCGGTCCCTCATGGCAAAGAACCTATTGGGTCCTCCCAAACTATGTGCACCACACCCTAGGGGTGTCAGAGTGCCTCGAGTCGGAGGAGGTGTTGCAAAATTAGTAGCTGCTAAACTGGCCGGCTGCACCATACCCCTACCAAGATTCTAATGGGATGAACAGTAATCTCTCTGAATATGACCTCTCAGACCATGCCCATAGTATATGGGGAAGTCCATGTAACAGACTTTGAGTACATCTTCCCACACATAGGGAAGGAGGGTCTCTGCTACGGCTGAAAGCTCCCGCCTGACGAAACCTACTGATAAGATCCCCTATTACCTTAACTAGGCTTGAAGCGACTCTACTATTGCTAAAGACGCCCTGATGGTGGTGCAGTGGCGGAAGACTAAGCAAAGGACTGTATCGGTCTAGATGAATCTCCCCTAAATATCACCTTTCCACCACTACCACCATTGAAAGAACCACCAAAGTTTCCCGCTGACCGGGCCTTCTTGTTACCATCTTGCTCTATTATTTTCTTCAATTTTTAGGTCTCAGTGACTTGAGCAAATTCCACCATCATCTCATAGTTCATATTAGAATTCAAGGTGGTTGTAGTAGCCTCATTAATAACCAAAGGGATAAGGCCATGCACAAACACGCGAACCCTGGCCTCCAAAGTGGACAAGATATAAATAACATGCTTGGATAGATCTGAAAACCTTATATGGTAGTCCCATACACACATACTACCTTGCTTCAAGTTCTCAAACTTGGCAGCATGGGATTCCCTTGTCTAGGCAAGCAAGAAATGATCAGTTGGAGGAGGAATCGGTGCGTTCTCAGCAGGAATTGTAGAATCAGGAGGTGTTGTGGTTGGGGAAATTCCTCACCCCTTGGGTGCTCACCCTCAAAATCAGGTACATCATTAACTACCACTCCTAGGGTGGATTTGGCCCTGTGTCCACTCCTCACCTTCTTCCTAGGTTCCATGTACTGAAAATTATAACAATGCACGAGTTAAAAGGGGAACTGTCCTGCAATCACCTCTGTCACACGATCTAGAATATCAAAGAAAGGTGGCATTCCTAAATGCCCAAGTAGCCTCCTCATTATAGATGTGGTCGACAATATACTGATAAGAAGGACTCTACTAGACACGACTCCGAGACATCCTAGGATAATTTAAAACCTTAGGCTCCGATACCAAGCTTGTCACACCCCGACCTTGGGGAGCAGGACCGACACTCAACCGAGTTACCCTAGTGTAGAATGCCTACTTAGGGCCTACCCTCCAACCATGCGTAGTAACAATTCGAGAATGAATTACAAGATATAGATAGTGAGAGAATGAAAGAGTTCAAATTCATGTTTCATTACTTAAGGAACTTCATTAACGATTACCAAAATATTTAAAAGTTTATAGTTAAATGTGGAAACATCCGGCACCTTACATCATTTTAGATTTTTATTTCCCCATTCCAATAACATCCCACAGTATGTCCACAGAGCCTCGAAATGATATAGAAGAGTAGTATGAAAGTGCCAGTGACAAGGCCCCGACTATACCTCAAAGCTAATATACAAGAGAATCAAAATGACACAAGGCCACCATACAGATTAGGGATCACCTAGTTAGCTGAGAAGAGGGTATGATGGTATCAACGATCAATGCCACATGCTGATGTTGTCACGACCCAAAATATATAAGGTCGTGATGGCGCCGACATCATTGTCAGGCAAGCCAATCATTAACTAATTGAAATAATTTCCGGTTTTAACATTTATGAAAAAGCACTTCCTTTCACTTTATTACATATTAACTAAATAAAATCTGTCAAGTAAAATAATGGTTTGAAAATTCCATTTTAGCAAATATATCCCAACACATCCTAGAACCCGGTGTTACAAGTACATGAGCAATCTCTAAGAATTTATACAATCATCACAAAGCTTGTCCGAAATACAAGTTAGACAAGGAATTCAAAATGAAAATAAATAGAGTACGAGGGAGACTCTGTCAGCTGCGGATCGCCTCCAGATGATGCAGCTCGCCTAAGTTTCCAAACCAGCCATGTCCTGAAATCCAAGTAAATACTGGAAGTAAACAAACAGTTACCACTTCCTCATTTTCCCCCAAATATTTTAATAAATAATTTTCTCTTTGTTTTCCCCCAAATATCTCACCACTTTAAAAATCCATGAAAAATATTTAACAATTTCGCATGCGCATACCGGACAAGGACAGCCGGCCTGAGCCGTCATAATAATAATCTTTGTGCACTGCCGAGGATCGAACGGCCCATACCATAAGTGCACCTCTCAATAAAATACTCATGTCTATGCATTGCCGAGGTTCGAACGGCCTGAACCATAAGTGCATCTTTCAATAAAATAATCATATCTATGCACTGACGAGGGTCGAATGGCCCGAACCATAAGTGCATCTTTCAATCCTCCGTGGCGTACGGCCCGCTCCCATGAGAGTGGGGGAAATAACATTCCTCTCGCGGAATGTAAATTGCGAAGCGGTCACGTGCAGTCATGCACAATCAACAGTCCACCCCGAATACGTCGGGAAAACAAATACTCAAGTAAATGACAGATTTCTCTTTTGAAAACCACAAAATAGTGTTTAAATCCTTTCTCTAAATTTATTTCCCAAGTCTAATAATATTCAATAATATCACTTTATCAAGTATACAATTATCCACGGAGGNGAGGTGACGGGAGTCCGTGCGTAGCTACTATTATGTCATGTCCTAGACTACCCGGACATGACATAATAGTAGCTACGCACGGACTCCCGTCACCTCGTGCATGCGTAGCCCCCGAAGATAATAGCACATACTAAGTTAGTTCACTTATGGGGACAATTCCCCCTCACAAGGTTAGAAAGGAGACTTACCTCGCTACGAAATCCCATAACCGGCTTCCAAGCCCTTCCGACGACTCTAATGGACGCACAACGCCCCAAAACTACCAAATAACGGGCAAAGCAATGAAAATTCATCCTAATACTTGCAACAAATTCAAATTATATATTTTCCCAACTCCGCTCGGTGAATTGACCAAAATGCCCTCGGTCCCACGTGCCCGGAATCCGAAATTTATCGAAGATATAATCTACCCATAGCTCCACTAGTTCAAATATACAATTTACTCTACATTCCATGCTCAAATTCGTGGCTAAAAATCCAAATTACCGTTTCTAGGCTTTCATCAATATTTTCCAAATTTTTCCACAATTTTCATCTATAATTCCATGCAATAACCTTGTATTTAACTTAGAAACATGAAGGAATTACTTACCTTGACATTGATGATGAATGTACCCTCTTGAAGCCCTCCGAAAATCCCCTAAGCCATGGGAAATGAGAGGAATGGCCAACAATCTCGGTTTTAAAACATTCTGCCCAGCCTCATTTCCGCACCCGCGATCCTACCTCTGCACCTGACCTCCCGCAAGTGCGACCAATCTCCCGCACCTGCGGCTTCCTCAGCTCCAGACCAAAATCGCACCTACGCCCCATTGTCCGCACCTGCGGCCAAAGCATCGCCAAGTGCGCTCGCACCAGACACCAGCTACTTCAGCTTTTCTCAACTTCAAAAATTGATCTGTTAACCACTTGGAATCCACCCGAGGCCCTCGGGACCCCGTCCAATTATACCATCATGTTCCAAAACATAATTCGGACTTGCTCGAAGCCTCAAATCACATCAAACAACATCGAAACCACGAATCGCACCCAAATCCCAACTTTATGAACTTAGAAATTTCCAACCTCTACATCCGATGCCGAAACATATCAAATCACGTCCGATTGACCCCAAATTTTGCACACAAAGTCATATTCGACATTACGGACCTTCTTCAACTTCCGGAATCGCATTCCGACCCTGATATCAAAATTTCCACTTCCGGTCGAATTTCTCCAAAAACCTTCAAATGCCTATCTTTAGCCAAATGACTTCAAAATGACCTACAGACATCCAAATTCACTTCCGATCGCGCTCCCAACTCCATAATCACCATACGAAGCTATTCTCAGACTCGGAATCCCAAACGGACATCAATAACACTGAAATGTCTTACAGCCCAAATTTATGAAATTCTTCAAAAATGTTATCTTCCATAATATATGCTGAAACGCTCCCGGGTTATCCAAAACCCGATCCGGACATACGCCCAAGTCCAAAATCATCATACGAACCTGCAGGAACCTTCAAATCCTAATTCGGAGTTCATTTACTCAAAACTCCAATCTTAGTTGATTCTTCCAACTTAAGGCTTCTGAAATGAGAATTTTCTTTCCAAATCAACTCTAAACTTTCTGAAATTCAATTATGACCACACCTGCAAGTCATAATACCTGAAATGGAGCTGCTCATGACTTCAAATCACTGAACGGCATGCTAGAGCTCAAAATGACCGGTCGGGTCGTTAAATTCTCCCCCACTTAAACAGACGTTCGTCCTCGAACGTGCTAAGAACTGCTCTGGAGTTATCTGGAATCACTGTTTAACATTTAGAGAACCTGCCCATGCTACCACAACCCAGTTGGGTACATTAGCTTGATCAGATCTGAAGGTTGCTTCTTTATCCATATTTAAGCTCAGAATCCAGTTCCAACACTTGAAATTTCTCTGCCAGGCCTAGTTCCAATGTATAAACACCGTATCAATCACCACATGATATACCAGAAAATGACTGCATACCTTTGCTGAATTAGCACAATGCACCGTAAAATTTATCATCTAACCACAATGATGTTCCCTGAACCTTAATAGCCCAAAATTCCACGAATCTGATGCTCCCAATGCACCTCATGATATATATACATACATCCTGCTATAATGCTGACGATACTACCACAACAGAGGAGATGTGTAGAAATTCATACCCAACTGCAGAGTTAACAAAGCATTGAATATCTCATCTTGACTAGAATCATCACCTCATTACGAACCTGAATAGTGGTATTTGTTCTTTAATATACACTTCACATAACTGTATCGCACTGATCCCTGATCCGAAAATCTCGTCTCACCCAGGTGAACTGCTCAGACAACAAATCACCCCAAACATGACCAACACCCTCACATGATACCACATCGCGCTAATAGGCCATAACTCGAACATGATAATAAGAAATGACTCAGGAAGGGACTATTCAACTCACGCAACTGATATGAACTTTTCTCAGAAAATAGGAAGTAAAACATAAGAAAATAAATATAGGAACCTTACTCATCATCACACTGTTGCGGCGTGCAACCCGATCCAAATAACATACCCGTGGCGGCGTGCCACCCGATCCCAATAGCATACCCCTGGCGGCGTGCCACTCGATCCCATCATAAAATTCACATAAGGAAATATACACGGATCTGAATTGCTCACTATTACAGATTACTGAATATCGATCATAAGCACGCTAGGTGCATAATACCATCCTAGGGAGACTGATAAAGCCATATGCTTGCAAAACTCAAGAAAAACTGAGGTGCGATATACATATATACTGTGGATCTCAAGAGCTGTCCTGCTAACATAACATCCCCACTACGCGGGACCTCAACACATAGGAAATTATCAAGCCGTTTCACAACTCACACGGCACAATCATAATATTACCTGAATTTGACGAAGACGGAACAACACCTGATATCCCAACACCCCTCCTTGAGGAGAGCTATACTGAAATGAACATATCTCCCTCACATGAAGCCCATAATCATTTTTAAATCCATCCACAAGCATCGAGTCTACCTTGCTCGCACCAAACTAGGCCAATAGCCTTACCTGGGTCCATATTAACCCACTTCCTCTCATAATACGCAAGAACAGCCACCATAGCCTGGACAAACACCCCACAACCCACAACCAAATGAACTAAATCCCTTCCAGGCATAAATTCTCAAATAATCAATATTGCACTTCCTTATACTCAGTCCAAATCTTCAATCCATTAAGCGACTACATGACACACTTGTATAATCTTCTCGTGGTTACGCTCCCACGACTTTCCACACCAGGTAACAAATCTGCACATCTGCATCACCGACCACACTAATACTACACAACACATAAAGAACCCATGACCAGGGTACAAAGCCTCTTTCACCAATATCGATCTCAGGTGACACTGAAGATAACACCAGCTTACTCTGAACTTTCAAATCACTTTTCCTTGCTCATCTGAGCTCATGACATCCTTGTCAACACCAAACTGCAAATCTCAATTCTCACCCCCAGTTACATACTGCTTACCGCGCCTAATATGCCAATATGAGGTAGCGCAAGACTTCCATCATAACTTCTGAACCGCCAATAGGGTGAACACTTCATCATATAGAAATCTTTTACTTTATTCAATTCAAGAGTACCATCTTAACACACGAGCGAATATCACTGCCGTAAATGTGCCATTTCAACCATGGCTATCAATCTATCTTCTTTTAATCATCTTTAATTGCCTCAGGAATAATAGAAAATTTCTTCAACTCATAGAAAACTCAACCCTCACTCATCCCGAGTGACCTTGATGCACGAGACTATGCTGCCTAAATCCCGCAACCCGTCGCATACCCTCCTGATAATCTTTATACAACCCGGAGTTTATTTCTCTCACTCCTCCAATACTATCCTGCACGCTGAAACACATCATAGAACACTCCAACCATCTTCCTTTTTCTCAGAAATTACTCTACAAAAGCTCGATTCTCGATCATACTGCTGCCTGAAGCCCTTAAATGATTCATTCTTAACCTTTGAATTCACTAGGACCGCTACTGAGAGTCACCCACTCTGACTGGTCCCCAATACAATCAACTCTAAGGTTCTCCTAGCACATGAACACCCTTTTCCTTGAAGCACGTGACTGAGTCACTACCCTGACAACTCACTTATGCCTTAAGCAAAATTCCGAATCTTCCAAAGCCTAACCCTTGTCCGACGGGGCCAACTTTTGCACACATTCATCAAATCCCACGCACAATCACCATTTCACTCCTTTCCCTTAGCTAAACTAACTTGCCAACACGCCGAGAATCCGCAACCCTATGATAATACAATCCTGCAACCCAACTGCAGATGGTGGGACTCCCCCACTTAGCTCGAAGCTACTCCTTGTACCACTCTAGACCCTGCCGAGATCCTTTCTCCTTTGATAACACGATCTTGCTCAACCAATCCGTCCAATTCTTCCAAATTCTCTTGTTAGCACTCCCTAAATACTCAAATTTTCTAGCATCATTCACACATTCTGCCTCCCACCGAATAGCCACTAGAACCCCTCACAGAGACCTGCCAACCATGTCACCGCTAGCCTATTCACGGGAGATAACCCACCAGTGGAAATCACCAACTGACATCTTCCAATGACGTCGTACTGCACACCCTCTACAACATCAATATCCCATCCTAAGCATGCTCCCATTCGCCAACTTTACTTGTCCGTCCGCTCCTCATGGACATCCATTAAATGCGCGACAAAATCTTCAAATTCCAAGATATGATGTCGCTTCCCCACTTTGCGACTGCTCGACTTCCGCTTCTTACACCCAGCCTCCTAGAAATAGAACCACCGCCTAGCCTCACTTCAGGATCATTCTCTGTAGCTCTCAAACCAACAAATCACCACGACTTCAAGCTCTCCGAAGATCATCTTTCTCTAGCTGCCTTCATTATCAACACTTATTCGGTACTGAACCACCGCACCTCACGGTCTCTGTCAACCGCATTCTCCAATAATTGTTCTCAATACTCTGACCCCACGCAACCGATGAAAACCATAGCACCGATAAACTTAACACACTCCATTCGATCAATGATGACGACTTCACGTCACAGGTTCATATCCCACCTCACTTGAAGACACTAAGGCTTACTACTTTATCAACCCCAACCGGACCATTCATAATCCAAATGCCTTTCCTCTGCCGGGACTAAAATACCGAAATCTCGAAATCACACTCTGAGAAGACCTCCCTTCAAATCATTCATCATCCCCAACATACGGGCAAGCATTCTATCATCATATCGACATCGCGCGATAACCAATCGCAGGCATCATCACTACCTGAGCATAGCCTTAAGGCTCTCAGAAACACAGCTACTGAGCTAAAATAACATATTATCCTTCCATAGGGCAACAACAATAGCCTCAATAAACTTCGCATGGATAAACATCCCACACCGCACCCATGGCACCATTTCCATTCCTCAAATTCCTGATTCATAGCAAGTGTTTCGCGACGCGTAAGATTGAGTAGGAATAAACATAGGCATAAGCCTCAAAGGAATCAAATCGCACGATGAGGAATCAAGAAGGGAAGTACTCCTAACATCCCTGTAGCCTCTCGAAGATAAGTACAAACGTCTCCGTACCGATCCGCAAGACTCTACTAGACTTGCTCATGACTCGTGAGACCTACGGGAACCTAGCGCTCTGATACCATGTTGTCACCACCCAAAATCCATAAGGTCGTGATGGCGCCGGACATCATTGTCAGGCAAGCCAATCATTAATTAACTGAAATAATTTTCGGTTTTAACATTTATGAAAAAGCATTTCCTTTCACTTTATTACATATTAACTAAATAAAATCTGTCAAGTAAAACAATGGTTTGAATATTCCATTTTAGCAAATATATCCCAACACATCCCAGAACCCGGTGACACAAGTACATGAGCAATCCCTAAGAATTTATACAATCATCACAAAGCTTGTCCGAAATACAAGTTGGACAAGGAATTTAAAATGAAAATAAATACAGTACGAGGGAGCTGCGGATCGCCACCGGATGGTGCAGCTCGCCTAAGTCTCCAAACCAGCCATGTCACTATGAAAGTACCTGTGCAATAATAATGCACAACAAGTGTAGCATGAGTACAACGTGTACTCAGTAAGTCACCCGCCTAACCTCAGAGAGGTAGTGACGAGAGGTCGAATTAGACACTCACTAAGGTCCAACAAATTAATTTAACAGCATAGAATGAACACGGTAGGCATGTAAAGGTAGTAAAACAACAATATATATAAGGCACTGAAATCCAAGTAAATACTGGAAGTAAACAAACATCTACCACTTCCTCATTTTTCCCCAAATATTTTAAATAAACAATTTCTCTTTGTTTTCCCCCAAATATCTCACCACTTTAAAAATCCATGAAAAATATTTAACAATTTAGCATGCGCATACGGGACAAGTAAAACAGGCCTGAGCCATCATAATAATCATCTCTGTGCACTGCCGAGGATCGAACGGCCCGTACCATAAGTGCACCTCTCAATAAAATACTCATGTCTATGCACTGCCGAGGGTCGAACGGCCCTAACCATAAATGAATCTTTCAATAAAATAATCATATATATGCACTGACGAGGGTCGAATGGCCCGAACCATAAGTGCATCTTTCAATCCGCCGTCGCGTACGGCCCGCTCCCATGAGAGTGGGGGAAATAACACTCTGCTCGCGGAATGTAAATTGTGAATCGGTCACATGCAGTCATGCACAATCAACAGTCCACCCCGAACACGTCGTGAAAACAAATACTCAAGTAAATGAAAGATTTCTCTATTAAAAATCACAAAATAGTGTTTAAATCCTTTTTCGAAATTTATTTGCCAAGTCTAATAATATTCAATAATATCACTTTATCAAGTATACAATTATCCACGGAGGAAAACAATTCTCTTTCCAGCTGATTAAGAAAATGAACTCTAGTCTTCTTTAGATATCAAATTATGATTCTGATTATATTAAAAGTCAAGTAATACAGGCAGGATCACGGGTACAACACATAAGTCATGCTAGTGGGTCCTAGACTACCCGGACATGGCATAATAGTAGCTACGCATAGACTCCCGTCACCTCGTGCGTCCGTAGCCCCCGAAGATTATAGAACATACTAAGTTAGTTCACTTAGGGGACAATTCCCCCTCACAAGGTAAGAAAGGAGACTTACCTCGCTCCGAAGTCCCATAACCAGCTTCCAACCCATTCTGACGACTCCAATGGATGCACAACGCCGCAAAACTACCAAATAGCGGGAAAAGAAATGAAAATTCATCCTAATACTTGCAACAAATTCAAATTATATACTTTCCCAACTCCGCTCGGTGAATTGACCAAAATGCCCTCAGGCCCACGTGCCCGGAATCCGAAATTTATCGAAGATATAATCTACCCATAGCTCCACTAGTTCAAATATACAATTTA
Source organism: Nicotiana knightiana (assembly GCA_005239525.1). Taxonomy (NCBI): domain Eukaryota; kingdom Viridiplantae; phylum Streptophyta; class Magnoliopsida; order Solanales; family Solanaceae; genus Nicotiana; species Nicotiana knightiana. The sequence continues at coordinate 15,008 of ML376113.1, read as the reverse complement.
CTCTACATTCCTTGCTCAAATTCGTGGCTAAAAATCCAAATTTCCGTTTCTAGGCTTTCATCAATATTTTCCAAATTTTTCCACAATTTTCATCTATAATTCCATGCAATAACCTTGTATTTAACTTAGAAACACGAAGGAATTACTTACTTTGACATTGATGATTAATTTCCCCTCTTGAAGCCCTCCTAAAATCGCCTAAGCCATGAGAAAAATGAGAGAAATGGCCAACAATCTCAGCTTTAAAACATTCAGCCCAGCCTCATTTCCGCACCTGCGATCCTACCTCCGCACCTGCGCTCCCGCAGGTGCGACCAATCCTCCTCACCTGCGGCTTCCTCAGCTCCAGCCCAAAATTGCACCTGCGCCCCATTGTCCGCACCTGCGGCCAAAGCCTCGCAGGTGCGGTTGCACCAGACACCAGCAACTTCAGCTTTTCTCAACTTCAAAAATTGATCCGTTAACCACCCAGAATCCACCCGAGGCCCCCGGGACCCTATCCAATTATACCAACCTGTTCCAATATATAATGTGGACTTGCTCGAGGCCTCAAATCACATTAAACAACATCGAAACCACGAATCGCACCCAAATCCCAACTTTATGAACTTAGAAATTTTCAGCTTCTACATCTGATGCCGAAACCTATCAAATCACGTCCGATTGACCCCAAATTTTGCACACAAGTCATATTCGACATTACGGACCTGATCCAACTTCCGGAATTGCATTCCAACCCCGGTATCATAATTTTCACTTCTGGTAGGATTTCTCCAAAAACCTTCAAAATCCTATCTTTAGCCAAATGACTTCAAAATGACCTACGGACATCCAAATTCACTTCCGATCGCGCTTCCAACTCTAGAATCACCATACGAAGCTATCCCAGACTCAGAATCCCAAACGGAGATCAATAACACTGAAATGCCTTACAGCCCAAATTTATGAAATTCTTCAAAAATGTTATCTTCCATAATATACGCAGACACGCTCCCGGGTTGTCCAAAACCCAATCCGGACATACGCCCAAGTCCGAAATCATCATACGAACCTGCAGGAACCTTCAAATACTTATTCGGAGGTTGTTTACTCAAAATTCCAATCTTAGTTGATTCTTCCAAATTAAGGCTTCTGAAATGAGAATTTTCTTTCCAAATCAACTCTAAGCTTTCCGAAATTCAATTCCGACCACACCTGCAAGTCATAATACCTGAAATGGAGTTGCTCGTGACTTCAAACCGCTAAACGAGGCGCTAGAGCTCAAAATGATCGGTCGGGTCGTTACAGAGGAACCACCAACATCTATTAAAGATGCAGCACCCACAATAAAAAGGGACGTTAGTACATATGGAAGAGTACCACTATGTAAAGCTAAATGCCCTCTCACGAAATGTAATGCCACATAAAAGGAGAGAAACGTGGAAGCAGTAAGTAAGTTAATTATTTTTAAATGCCAATTTAAAATAAAATAAAACTTCAAGTAAACATTCTCTTTTTTGTTTGGGAGATCCTTAGTACTGACACATCACCATTCACATGGCATGGAGTCCGATCTCCGCCTGATGGACTAAGCCGTCTCACCCTAATGTATGCGGGTGGACATAGAAACACAATACCACCATGTGCACCATATGGCGCTGATCTCCGCCCGATCGGCTAGGACATCTTACCATAATTCCATGTGGGTTGACATGGTCCTTAATAGCTATCAAATCATCCAAGCAAGGGGAATAATCTCAATAAACATAATGGGGACTCATTCTCAATCAACTCCTACATCGGCACGTGTAGTTTCGGGATTGGGCATTCATAACCCAGCCTTCTTTGGTGATCTATCGATACTCCTACAATAATTTCTATATAAAAGAAAAGCACGCATCTCATAACCTTATTATAACTCTTTTCATTCCATTGGCACTCTTGGCCACATGATCTTCTATATTATTGCATGATGGTCGTATTTCATATTTCATATTATCATTCTCTCAAGGATCATCATAAGTCATCAACATAAAGAAAATATGGAAATAGTGGATTTAAATACGAGTAGTAAGAGTCTTAAACAGATTGAATTTTCTTTCCAAAAGAGAGCATAACTATTTTCAATTGAAACATGAATTCCAATCATAAGCATTAGATACAATAACCATATTTGGAACATTTTCCCAATGGAGATAAACATGATAGTGAAATTGGAACATGAATTGAGTACATAAGCATTCATATAAATCAATTGTTAGAGGAAATTCGGAACAATAAGAATAGGGCTTGAACAAACCACATTTGGAATTTACAAGGAACTCGTGGATTTCGATTCCATAGAAGGAGTTTAGCCAACATACCTCAATTGAGCTTTACTTAGAATTACTATAACGTTCCCCTAATCTTAACAACTTCAATCTATAGAAACATAATAAAATTGAGCAATAATTAGGAAGGCACCCATACGCATAGCTCATTTAGGCATTTCATCAAACATCAAACGTGTGAAGGCGACCACTGGGTTCTATGATGGAAACCCTTCACCCGCAACCAATTCCCCAACTCAATAATTCATCAATATTAGTTCAACAACCTCCACGCCACCTTCATCGGCACATGCATGCACAAATGACCAACTCCCAACTCAAGAATCATACTTCCCAATCCTCACAGTCAACTCAAATTCGAAGAGAGCTAGGGATAAAACCGTACCTATTTTGTAGAAGATCTTATGAGCTTTCCCCTTGAATACTCAAGATGAGAAGGTATGTTGGAGCTCTTTCCTCTCACTCTAGATTAATATTCTCTCTCTAAAAGAACAACTGAAGCCTTCTAAAATAATGCCCAATGCCTTTTTATTAAAATAGAGTTGGGTAAAGATCTCCCAAAAATTCAACCTCTGAACTAGGTCTAGAATCGCAGATCGGACCGCGATACATGTATGCAGTCTGTGATGTGGACCGCAAAATGGTTCTCCAAAATAGGGTTGTCCTGATCAAGTATGCGACCGGTTTCGCAGTCCACAGATTGACTTTGTGGTCGCACATTAGACCGCATAATCTCTTTCCAAAACATCCCTTGCTGAAATGCGATGGATATGTGGCCGAAACGGTTATGCGGTTTCACATAGGACCGGCGAAAAGACCTCAAAATTATGTTTCTCCTGCTCCAATACACAATGGTTCTATGGCCAGCGGAACAGATCCGCGGTCGTTAAATGGATTGCAGAATTGCCATTTTCTACAAATGTTTCCACCATTCCACAATGCAATGCCCAACCAAAAAAGTCCATACCATGGCGAGCTTCCAAACACATTAGCCTACCTTGGTACCATAAGACTTCAAATTCTTGGAAAATTTTTACATGGCCTTACAATGAACATATTCCAACTTCCGGAACTAAAATTTAAATCCTATATCACTAAAGTCAACTCCCGGTCAAACTTAGGAATTCATCAAACCTTCAAACTAACAATTTTTTAGCAAATAGCACCAAACACCTTATAAACCTCTAAATCTAAATCCTAACATACACCTAAGTCCAGAATCACCATACGAATCTGTTGGAATTATACAGTCACTAATCCGAGGTTATTTATACAAAAGTCAAAATTGGGTCAACTCTTATAGCTAAAGCTTCGAACAAAGGAAATAAGTGTTCTAATTTACTCCAAAACCTTCTCGGAACTAATCCAACCATCATTTCAAGTCACAAAATAACAACCAAACAAATAAGAAGCGTCAAATGAGGAAACGAGTTAAAATACAGGAAATGTTTGGCCAGGTAATTACAATTCTTGGGCAATGTTATGTCTAGTAATGATATCAAGGTTGATCCTAAGAATATTGAGGTGGTTAAGAATTAGCCTAAACGTACTTCAGCTATAGATATCCAGACTTTCTTAGATTTAGCAGGCTATCATCGTTGCTTTATTAAGGGGTTTTTTCTATTGCAACTACATTGACCAACTTGACTCAGAAATGAGTTCTTTTTAGATGGTTTGATGAGTGTGAGGAGAGCTATTATAAGGTCAAGATTTCATTGACTACAATCCTAGTGTTAGTGTTCCCACAGGTTCCAGACCCTTCACGATATTTTTTTATGCTTCATGAATTAGCCTAGGTGCGGTGTTGATGAAGGATTGCAGGGTGATTTCTTAAGAATTTTGGCAGTTGAAGGCCCATGAGAATAATTATTAGTTCATGATTTAGAGTTGGCAGCTAACTATCCATGGAATTGTGCGCCATGTGAAATTTATGTACATGCTCAAGATTTGGAGGCAATAGTTGTATGGTGTGTCATGTGAGGTTTATACCTATCATCGCAATCTTCAATAGGTTTTTAAGCAGAAGTATTTTAATTTAAGGCAGCGAATATGGCTTGAGTTGCTAAGGATTATGATATCACTATCTTGTATCTTTCAAGACAAATGTGGTAGCGGATGCTTTGAGTAAAAAGGTGTATATTATGAGGAGTTTGTCATTTATTCAAGATAAGGAGACGCCTTTGGCTATAGTTGTTCTAGCCTTGTCTAACATATTTGTGAGATTGGTTATTTATGAGCCTAGTAGGGTTCTTGCTTGTGTTGTTGCGCAATGTCCTTGTTTGAGTATATTAAGGCTTCCAGTATGATAATTCATATTGGTTGGTGCTTAAGGATATAGTGCAGCGAGGTGGTGCACGAATATGGTTATTGGATATGATGGTGCATTACGACTTCAGGGTCATATTTGTGTTCCTAATGTTCACGATTTGAGGGAGATGATTCTTGAGGAGGACCACAGTTCAAGGTATTCCATTAGTCCTGGTATCATGAAAATATATCGTGACTTGAAATAAAATTGCTGGTGGTGGAAGATGAAGAAGAACTTTGTTGGGCATGTTTCACTGTGTTTGAATTGCTAACAACTAAAGTCTGAAGATAAAAAACCAAGTGATTTGAATCAGAGGTTTGTAATATAGTGGAAGTGGAAGCGCATTACTATGGACTTCGTGGTAGGATTACCACGGACATGAGGAAGTTTGATGCTATTTGGGTAATTGTGGACAGATTGACCAAGTATGTACATTTCATTCCAATAATAACTTCTTACACTTCAGAGAAGTTGGCTTAGATATAATTTAGAGAGATGATCTGTTTGCATGGTGTACATGTTTCTAGCATTTCGGATGGGGGTACTCATCTCACATGGTACTTTTGGAGAGTTGTTCAGTGAGAGTTAGGTACGGAGGTGGAGCATAGCACGATATTCCACTCACATATGGATGGACAGTTTGAGAGGGTTACTTAGATTTTGGAGGAAATGTTGAGGGCATATGTATTTGATTTATGAGTTCATTGGCTTTATTTTCTACCACTGGTGGAGTTTGCTTACAACAACAGCTACCACTCCATTATTCAATATTTGATGCTTTATACGGTAGAAGGTGTTGTTCTCCTATTGGTTGGTTCGAGCCTGGTGAGGCTAGGTTGTCGGGTATGGATTTGGTTCATGATGCTTTGGAGAAGGTGAATTTGATTCATGAGCTCCCTCATACCGCTCAGTCTAGGCAAAAGAGTTATGCTACTAGAAAGGCTTGTGATGTGGCTTTTGTGGATGGCGAGAAGGTACTTTAAAAAATTTCGCCTATGAAGGGTGTGATGAGATTTGAGAAGAAAGTCAAATTGAGCTCGAGGTTCATTAGTCTATTTGAGGTGTTAGAGAGAGTTGTTGAAGATTCTTATAGGTTTTCATTGCCTCCTAGTGGGGGTACATTCGGTATTTCACATTTTGATGCTTCAAAAGTATCATGAAGATAAGTTGCATGTTCTGGACTTCCACATGGTGAAGCTTGATGAGAAATTGACTGATAACGAAGAATCAATATTTATTTTAGATAAGTAGGTTAAATTTGAGATCTACGGATACTCCTTCCGTGAAGGTGCTTTGGGAAGAGAAACCGACTTAGGAAGCTACTTGAGAGTTTGAGTCCAACATGAGGAGTAGATACCCGCATCTTTTTGCCAGTTCAGGAATATTTCAATGTCAGTTTGTTTGAATTTTTCTTTTAGGGATGGAGAATGTTACGATCCGGTAGGTCATTTTGAATTCTAGTGCTCCATTTCGTGGTTTAAGGCCTTGAATAGCTTCATTTAATATTTTATGAGTCGTGTGTAGGGTTCGTTTAAATTTTTGAAAGGTTTAGATGTGTTTTGGAAGATAAATTATACTTCTAGAGTTTGATGTTGTTGGAGTTGACTTGGTAAACAATATTGGATTGGTGTTTTGACGATTCCAATAGGTTCGTATGATGATTTCTAACTTGTGTGTATATTTGGTTTGGGTTCCAGGTTCCCCAAGGCCATTTCATCCCTTATAATTGAAATTTTGGAAAATTTGAAAATTATGAACTTTAAAATTTTGGTTAGATGGTTGATCCTTGATTTTTTATGTTATTTAATACTTTGAGCTTTTGGGTGAGGTTGAATAAGGTTTATATAATTGTTAGGATGTTTGGACCGAGGTGCGAGGGGATGGGGTGAGTTTCGAATTGGTTTTGGACAAGGTTCCTTGTAAATTGTTGCTGCTAGTATGATTATCCTGCAGTTATTACACCTACAATGACCAGGTTCGCAGGGGCAAGGCTACACCTGCATGGGTTGGCTCCCATCTACAAGAGATGTGGACCATATTGTGTGTCGCACCTGCGGCTCAATTGTGCGCAGGTGCGAGGCTGCATATGCGAGATGCCGGTTCGCATTGAGCTTAGGTTGGTATTGTGCATGCGGATCTATGGTTCGAGGTTGCACCTACATGTGTTGCTTCACATATACGCTGGGCTAGCAGAAGCTTGAGTAGCGCCTGAAGCTTTTTGGTCGCGGACTCGATTTTGCATCTATGAATCATGGTTCGCACGTGTGGTATCTGCATCGATGCACTATTGCACCTACATGGGTAGTTTCAGAAGATGTACATCTCGCACTTGTGATGATCCTATCGCTCCTGTGATATCTGAGGCCTAGAAAGGGAAACCGTTTCGAGAATTAGATCATTTTATCCTTTTTTTGAGACCTAGACAATGTAAGGAGGTGAGTTTTTGAGGATTTTCACCCCAACTTCAAAGGTTAGTAATTTTAACTTAGTTTTAATTAATTATCATGATTCCCTATCGATTTAATCCCTAAATCTTGAGTATTAAAGTGTAGAAATTTAGGTTTTGGGATAAAACTTAAGAGCGCTAAATTTTGGGGATTTGGACTTTGATTTGAGGTTCGATTTTGATGTAAATCACATATTTTGACTAAGGGATAAATTGTTTATCGGGATTTGGCTCTTGATTTCAGATTTCGACCATGTGCGTCCTGGTTGAATTTTTGTTGACTTCTTCTAATAGGGGAAAGATTGATTCTTTTTTATTTGGGGATGATTCCTAAGGCTTATTTAAATTTATTTAAGTATTATGTAACTAGATTCGAGTTTTTTGGAGGCTTATTTTAAAGAAAAACAGTATTGGAGTGTTGAACTTGTTCCAAAAAGAGGTCAGTATCTTGGTTAACATTAGCTTGAGGGAATTAGGTCATATTTGGTTTATTTTTTATCTTCTAATTGTGTTGAGGCGATGTATATGCAAGTTGATGTGTGTATATGTGTTTGCCATAGTCATCGCATGTTCCAGTATAATATGCCTTATTTTACTTCATGAATTTTCTCTTATGCCTTAGTTGATCATGAGATTATTTGGTTATTCATCTTCTTGTTAAAGATTATGATGAGGCCCTGTGATGATGTTTGTCATGTTGATGTCAAAAATATACTTATCTTTCACATACTTTATCATGCTTGTTCTTCTCTCATGCTCACATATACGCTCCACCATGCTTGTTATCTATATTCATATGCTTGATGAGGACGAAAGCCATTTCATGATGGGTGTGTCCGTGCGTCGAGGATGAGAGATATTGGCACGATAGGTGTTTTTGTACATTTTGATATGATATATGCACAAGGGGTGTTTCCGTGCGGTAAGGATGAGCAATATATGAACGATGAGTGTTTCTGTGCGGTGAGGGTGAGAGAAAAATGCATAATGAGTGTTTTCGTGCAATTTGAGATTTTATTTTGTGCCTAATCATTAAGCGATTTTAAAACTTGTATCATACTGCTTTTGTGTGTCGTTTCTTCTATGTGGATTTAGTTCTTGGATTTATGCAGAAATTGTGGAATTCAGGGAACATGCTTACCTGTTCACCTATCTGTTCGTTTACATAATTTTTGTCGTTTCCTTGCATTTTTTCCCATTTATTATCTACACAGTTACTAAGGGAGTGTCTTGTCTAAGTCTCGTCGCTACCTCATCGAGGTTAAGTTCGATAATTATTGAGTGTCTTGTCTCAGTCTCGTCGCTACCTCATCGAGGTTAGGTTCGATATTTACTGAGTGTATTGGATCGGTTGTACACATACTAAACTTTGGTACTTCGTGCAGATGCAAGTACTGGTACCAGTAGAGTTCCGGTAGGTGCTTAGCTTATATACTTGGGAGACTCGAGATAGTGTTGCATATCCGTTTGCACGCCTTGAATTCATATTCCTATATCCCTGTTATTGTTCCCTTGTTTCATACAATAATGTATTGATTCCAGACATTGTATTCAAAACTCTTTAGAGTTCATGTACTCGGTGACACCAATCTTGGTGAGTTTCTTAGATAGTTGTAATGATTTTTGTTATGTAACTTTGGAGCTTTTACTCTTTATTTATGATATTATGTTGTTAAATATTTAGTTTTATTTCCTTTATTACTGTTAAGTATTGGTTTGCCTAGCAAATGGATTTGGCGTTATCACGATCCTTTAGATGGACTATGGGTCTTGATAATTTCGAGCTCTTTTTCTCTACTAAATGTTTGAACATTCACGTGAACAAGTTAGCTAGCAGCAATATGCTTTAACTTATCAAGTTTGGCTACAATTTGATTCCAGATGCTTAATGCTTTGAGAAATTTTTTCTTGCATGACTTTTTTCGTAGAAGCTTCCAAATCTTATGAGAGTTTCATTGGTTTTTTTGGGGGGAATTTTTGGACTTTTATTTGAGAAGCTTAGTCTGCATAACCTGAAAAAAATATTGTTTACATTTATACTTCAGCCTTCAACTTTAACCTTGAAAATGCAAAATAGATAAATTACCATATTTTGTACAAAATAATATCTTTTCATGAGACACTGTGATTCCTCATACTAACGCATATTTTTGCCATAAAACTTTCAGAATTTCTCAAGACTTCAAACTTCGTATTCAGTGAGTCACTTGCTACATTTTTTGTGTGGAAGTCCTAAGGTTATCTGCCACCGTATAATTGAGATTGTTTTTAGTAGAGCACCTGAGCTATAATTGATGCTAGAAATCATGTTTAGGTTATATACCGTTACAAGTGGGACCCATGCACTACTAGAAATCTTGTAAAAAGCGACCACAATAACCGACCAACGTTGGTCGCTTTTGGCAAATTACCGACCAAAACGCGTCAAAACACGTTTGGTCGGTGTATAAGGTAAAAGGACTAACTGTACAATTCAAAGAACATACCGACCAACTTTGGTCGGTAACATATTTTAATAATTTAATTTTACCGACTAAAGTTGGTCGGTGTATTAAAATTACGTTATTTTATTAATTATTAAAATTTAAAAATTACCGACCAAAGTGGTCGGTAAAGTAAAATATATATTATTTTATAAAATTTATACTTAACCATACCGACCAAAGTTGGTCGGTAATATTAAAATTTGGGTTCATTAACCGACCAACTTTGGTCGCTAATATTTAATCTTTTTTTTTTTAGACCTAAGAGACCAACCTTGGTCACTAATTTGCAGAAAATAATTTTTTTTACTTAGATACCGACCAACTTTGGTCGATTTTCTGGGTTTTAATTTTGGCATAAAATGCATGTTTGGCAGCTACACCACCTGCCAGCATACCAAAATCCCTAAATAACAATACAATTCAATAAATACAACACAATTCAATACCAAAATCCCTAACACACAACAACAACAATAACACAATTAAATAAACACATTAAAACTAACAAATTAAAGTTTAATAGAACTAACAAATTATACTAACAAAACCAAGTTAAAGCTTATTACAACTAGTTCAAAACTAGTTCTATTTGTCTAGTTCTAATTATATAAAAGTCAAGGAGTGTTTTGTACAACATCATCATCACCTTCCGATGAACTTTCATCTACAAGATGGTATAGAGAAGGGTCTTGTGGAGGATGGGAAGAACGACCTCGGTGAGGACGGGAGGAACGATCATGGGGAGGACGGGAGGAACACTCACGTGCAGGTCGAGCCTCTGGCGATGACTCACGAGACCGGGGAATCGAAAAAGCTCCAGTGATAGGAGAGTTCTAATCTGAGCTTGCATGCTAAGGTACTGAGCATCTCTAACCTTTTCTCTTTCCTTGGCCGCTTCTAGCTCGGATGTGAGCCTTGTCACAGTCTCCCGCATAGCAGAGAGGCTCTCCCCATCAAGTTGCTCGCTTTGCGAGGAAGTCCCAATTCCTTGCATTCCACATTTATAGCGATGAAATTTATTAGTAGGAAGCCTGTATACCTTCCCCCGTTTTGGACCGCCAGCAGACTCCATCCATATTCTTTCAGCATCCTCGTCCGAAAGTTGGGTTGGCTCGCCCGACTCACTTGGTGGCTGAGTGCGGATGAATTCCTCCACGTTAGTTTGGAAGCGACCATATACGAAAATTTACATTGAATTAGTATTTCAAAATTTATATCAAAGTAAACTAAAATACTTAATGACTAGTGAAAACTTACATATCCAGTTGGCCCGGTCCTCGACCCACCTTTCGTGATCCATCTTTTTCTTCTTCTTTACAATATGTGTCTCCTTGAATAGCTCATCTTGGTTCATTGGATGCCCCAACTTCTTTTCCTGAAAACAAATTAATTTAGTTAATAAACAGAATAGATATACTTTGAAAATTAAAATAAATTAAACAATTACGTACCAATCTTCTTTTTATTGTCCCTAGGCTGATTGCACCTCCAGTGTGCAAGGAGCCTCCCTTCTCAGATGCGCGAGCTTTCTTTCCTTTTTTTCTCTTCTGTAAGAACTTTGCGGTAAGCCATTGCCTTTGCAAATGATCCTATAAATTTTGAAGTAACCAGTCAGGCTTCTTGTTCTTCTTTCTAGCTTCGGAGAAAGTATGTGACAATCGCTTGCGAGCTTTGTGATGAAAATTTGCGGCCATTTCCGCGCTATAGCAATGTTCCCATACACACTTTCTCTTTATTTCAAAAGTTAAATATTATATGTAAACATCATTAATATAAATAATTAAACTGCTTAAAAGAACATTTATACCTTAAATTGATTGAAAATTTTCTCTTTCATCGAGAATAGGAAATCAGTCCAAGCCGCATAAGGGCCATCATAAAGCTTTTTGATGGATTTGGTGATTATACTTGTAGTCTTATTACTCGGGATGAACCTGCAATTTAACAAAAAAAACACATTAATATCTTAGTAAAAACCTTACAAAACAATACACGCAAAAATAACAAATAACTCTTACCCATCACCCTAAGGGACTATGATAATCCTGCCACATTGATCATAATGCAACTCCTCATCATCATCATCATCACCGTCCGAAGAATGTATATCAAAGGTATGTGTGGTAGGGGGGTCAGAGCTACTACCTCGCAGGCGAAGGCCTGAAATAGATGGAGTTGCTGATGAAGATGGTTGTGATCCCTGTGACTGCGACATAGCTGGATAGACCCCAAGTGGCTATGATACTGATGGCTGTGACCCGAGTGGCTGTGACATCGATGGATGTGATCCATGTGGCTATGACATGGATGGATGCAATCCATGCGATGCAGATGGCTGCGATCCACGTGGTCGTGAGGCAGCTGGACTCCATATCACTCAAACTTCTCTTTCTAACATCCTTAGAACATCGGCCTGGTTGATTGAATATGAACCTAGGCGGATATAATGGATCATTCACACATTCGACTGTGTTCCTATTGGGCCTATTCCTAGCATATGGCACATTACTCTCAAAATAATAAGAGCAAAAATGAGCAGTTTCCTTTGCAAGATAAGCTTCGCATATAGATCCTTCAATCCTATTCCTCTGCTTAACAAATTGTTTGCATTTTCCAATTGACCGACATAATGTCATGTTAGCCAAGAACATTCAAATAAAACAGAAAATTACATCAAACTTATAATATTACCTCTCAAAGGGATACATCCATCTGCATTGAACAGGCCCTCCAAGTCGTTCCTCGTGTACAAGGTGGATTGGAAGGTGTTCCATCACATCAAAAAAAAACACATGGAAATATCTTTTACATCTTACTAGAAGTTACACGAATGTTCTGATCCATCTGGAGTAGGTTTTCTTCCCTTAATGTGGTAAAACACAAGTCTTTGAAAAACAAACTAATCTCTGTGATGGGTTTCCAGATTCTTTCAGGAAAACCACAAAATGCAATAGGCACTAAGGTCTGCATGAAAACATGACAGTCATGACTTTTCTAATGGCTCAACTTCCCCACCTCCATATCAACTTTTTTTTCAAGATTCGACGCATAATCCTCAGGCATCTTCAATTTCATAACCCAATCACAAATTTGTCGTCTTTCCTCCAAAGTGAATGTGTAACTTGCTTTGGGCTTGAATATCTTACCATTTTTTGTTTTCTGCAAGTATAATTCAGCCCGCCTGCAATATTCTTGTAAGTCCATTCTAGCCTTCGGGTTATCCTTTGTCTTACCTTAACATCCATCACTGTGTTGAACAAATTGTCAAAATAATTCTTCGCAATATGCATGATGTTGGTTGGTTTCCCAAGGCACACGCAAGTGTACGTGGTCGACAAGTAATATAGGATTTTCAGTCAAGATATCGTACCCACAGGGACTTGTGATTAACTATCAACTAAACTAAACTCAAACAAATATTTAACTAAAATTAATCTACTAAATTAAGAAATTAAAGAGAAGAGACAACTAACTTAAAGACGAATTCAATGTAATTTGATATTCTAGAGTTATGGGTTGGCAAACAATCACGTTGAGTTTTCGACCTAAATCTTCAAATCAGGTTTATTGATTGACGAGGTTAATATTGCTCGTAGCCTTCTCCCGAAGTACAACTCGCCTATTCAAGCTAACCTAACGCCTATATTCCTATGGAATCAGGATTAACAAGAACGCATTAATAATTCCCGTATAATAACCAAGCAAGGCGATTAGGTATATTCCTATCCTAACCGCAAATCCGCTCCCCTGAAGGGTTAAGATCTTGCTCTACCCAATCTTATATGCAATCTAGAATTCCCTCTCCCGAGTTCAACACTAGATTCGTAGACAGTATTCAATTGGTGATCAAGCAATCAAATAATTAAGCGCAAGATTGAATAAATAAACCAATTAAGATAAATCAATAAAAATAATTCAAGCTTCACACTACAACGTTCATGTAGCAGCCAAAACTCTAGAACTAATAAACTATGAAACTAAAAGAAAGAGAAGAGAAGAAAAACTAAGTAGAAGCCTTTTCCAAGTGTGGTGTGTGTTCCTCCACTTCAATCTTTCAATCCCCTTCAATGATCAATAATCATCCCCCTTCAATGTTATGTTTTTGGGTCTATTTATATGTTTAGGATAAACCCTAAACGTGAAAGAGACTTCTATTTCAACCGGGAAACACTTAAAATCTTCAAAACTCGGAATTGACCGGACAAAGGACCCCTGGCGTTAGAAGGCTAAGGCCTGGCTAACGCCAGGGCAGGGCTGGCGTTAGCAGGCTAAGGCCTGGCTAACGCCAGGGTAGGGCTGGCTTTAGCAGGCTAAGGCCTGGCTAACGCCAGGGTAGTCCCGGGTCACTCCTTTTCGACTCTTGAGCGTATTTTCGACGTTTATGCTCCCATTTAGCTCGGCTTCCGTTTCCAATTCACCTACACATAAAATAAACCCCATGAGGCACATACGACATGTATTTTAATCATTAAAGCACATAAAATGCAAGGTATACAATGCTTAAAATCATGAATTCTAGCCAC
>ML376110.1:0-119943 GCA_005239525.1 Nicotiana knightiana | reverse complement strand
TCGGAAGGACAGAAGGAAGAGTTTTTTTTTTCTTTTTATTTTGCGGTAACTAGCTTTAATGATATGACATGCATTTTGGACTCAACGACCTGATCTATCAAATTGATTTAATCTTTCCTTTTACCATTCTTATGACCTTTGAAGTCGGGCTTGTTTGTGCCAATTCTTTGCATCAGCTTCACGACTCACCTTCGACTAGTGGTGCCCCGAGGGGTTTTCACCAACAAGCCTCTCTCATTTATTTTCTCTACTTACCATCGCCTTACAGTGTCCGTGAGGGTTTTCACTAGTAAGACTCTCTCATTTTATTTTTCTTTTTCTTTTTCCTTTTCTTTTGTGAGCAACTTGACAGTGTTCTATATCATGTGACAATCGTTGCTAATTGCATACTTCTCTTGGCATCCTTAAAGGAATTTCGGGAGGTCTTTATTTAGAAGGTTTTTGGATAAGGTACGAAAGAAGGGTCGGCATGAAGGCTCAAAGTAGACTCAAAATGAGGGGTTGTAGACTTACAACTCTTGGAATCGACTCTTTCAAAAGTGAAATAAAATTACTGCCCCAGTTTTAGCTACTGGGGATTTTTTCTGAATTTTTTTTTGAATTTTTTCTTTTGAATCTTATTTGGTTGGACCGAACCGTGTAAGGCTGCCTAAGTATCCTATTTTTTTTAGGAATCAGGTCTAACGTAGTTCAAACATCTGACCTAACTATTTTTCATCTTGCTTTCTTTTTCTCATGTTTTTCTTTCTCGTTTTTCTTTCTTCCTCTTTTTTTTTTTAAAACAAATTACCCCAGCTTCTTTTTTTAGGGCATAGATCTCAGACTGTTCTTTTCTTCTCTCTTTTTTTTTTCATTTGAACTTTCTAAGAGTTGCCCCAGTTTGTACTCTTAGGGCATGGATTGTTTCATTTTTTTTTCATTTTCACTCTTTCTTTTTTTTCATTTTCTCTCTTTTTTTGGATTTTTGACTCTAAACTTGATTCCAAGAGAGGGTGGTCAAAGAAAAATGACACCAGCTCAAAAAGGGTAGAGAAGGGTATAAAGTGTTTAGATAGAAGAAAAAAGGGCCTCCCAGCCTCGAGAACGCCAAAACATATTATCTTTTTGCGATCATAGCGTTGATGAACATGTCTATCTTCTTGGTGTGTCGTGGTCGAAAGACACTTTCCATCCATTAATGCCAAACTTTCGACCGAGCTTCAATTGATTAAACATCTTCAAGCCCGATCTTCACAATGATTTAAAGGTGAATTTTAATCGACCTTAATTCCAAAGTATCTCAAATCTTTATTCATCCTCAAAAGTGTCTCTTTCTCACTTATCTCATTCAAGACTAAATCACTTTTAAAGATCTGGCCAAAATTTTCGCATGCATGTCATATCACTAAAACTAGCAAGAAAGGAACAAAGCATGGAATGACACAAAATGACAGATTGTATCTCATTGAGTAAAGGATTGAAGGGCTTAACAACAAGAAAAACAACCTAAAATCCGAGTTACAACCCTAAAATAACCTGGATAATGAAAATAGCAACAAAATAGACAGACAAGACCAACACAAATAGAACATAGGGATAGAAGGGTTTGACTCAACAAAACAAATAAAATCTGGATCACAACCCTGAAATAACCCAGATAATAGAAAAAACATCAAAACAAGCTACCATTATTCCTTCATATTAAGGAGGGAATGACTTTTCAATTTCTAAGCTTGACATTTAGCCACAAATTTGCTCATCATAATCAGTAGAGCTTTTTCCAATTTCAAAATCATTAACTTCAGTCAGCAAATTCCCGAGAGGATTCTCATACTCCCTGTCACCACGCATCATCCCCACAAAGTGTGCATCATCATGTGCAGGTAAACGATTATGCGTGATAATCTGGGTGTCACTATGTTGGATCACAATTAGATTTTCCTGGATCATCCTTTCTATTTCTCTTTTCAAATCCCGACAGCTTTCAACATCGTGCCCCTGGGCATTAGAATGGTATTCACACCTTTTAGAAGGGTCAAAGCTTCTTGCACGTAGATCCACATGATTTGGAGGAATGGGTGCAATCATGTCATAATGCTTTAATTTCTCAAACAATCTTGCATACGACTCTCCTATTGGTGTAAAATTATCTTTCAACCTTTGTTCTCCTCTATACCCCTTGCCTTGATGTGCGTTATAGGGCACTTGGAAATTCAGTGGAGGCTGGTAGAGATTTTGCAATGCTCTCCTTCTGGGATGTCTTGGTGGCTGGACAACAGAGTCAGGTCGAGCAAAGGAGTATTGTGGGTTCTGAGGTGGATAGGATTTCTCAGGGGAATCATCGGAAAACAGACAAGGCTGGTCATACCTTAGAGATGTTCTCCTACGACCTCTTCTCAACTATGATGCCATCATGATTTCTTCATCTTTCTCATTCATGTCACTAAAATTACCAGATTTAATTTGGACAGCCTGAGTTGCGGCTTTGAACACTGCTTGACTTTTGATTTTGCCTGTCTTAAGGCCATTTTCAACCATTTCTCCCACTTTGATTGCTTCCGAGAATGATTTGCCAATTGCGGACATCATGTTTTGAAAATAATCTGGATCTTGAGCCTGAAGGAAGATAGTGATTATCTCGTGGTCATCCATGGGTGGCTTAACTCTAGCTGCTTGCTCTCTCCATTTAATGGCATATTCCCTGAAACTTTCAGTTGGTTTCTTCTTCAGGTTTGAAAAGGGAATTGCGGTCTGGGGCAATGTCGATGTTGTATTGGAACTATTTGACAAAGGCCTGAGCCATGTCATCCCAGACATACCAGCAAGATGTGTCTTGATCAGTAAACCATTCAGAGGCTACCCCCGTAAGGCTTTCCCTAAAATAAGCCATTAGCAATTTTTCATTTCTTCCTGCACCTCTTAGCTGATTGCAATACCTTTTCAGGTGGGCTATGGGATCTCCATGTCCATCATACTTTTCAAATTTGGGAGTCTTGAAACCAAGTGGAAAACGAACATCGGGGAACATACATAGATCCTTGAAGGCAATAATCTTCTGACCTGCCAACCCTTGCATGTTTTTCAACTGTTGTTCTAAGCTATTCACTCTTTTGATCATTTCTTCCTGTGCCATATTTTGGACATGCTTCTCAATATTTGCAGGAAGATCAAATAGGTACGAATGGTACCCAGGAGAGTGGTATTGTTCTTGCAGGATAGTAAATTATTACTCATGAGTTTTCTTCTGTACCACTGTTGGCTGTGGCACAGTGAAGGCAGGCATAACAGCAGTCGTTGTCTGATTGGTTATCAATGGTACACTTTGGGAGTGTGCAACAAAAGTTTCAGTTGTATTTGTACAGTTGGGATAAGGACTGAACCCAAGTGGATAGGATTGCTCAGGCAATGAGGCCGGAATGGTAGTAGTCGAGACGGATGTGAACTCTGGGAAACCATGAATAGAAAAATGCGGTCCTTGGCCATTGACCCATGCTTGACGCATTTCAGTCATTTGCTGTTTCAGTATTCTGTTTTCCTCAACCACAGTAGACTCTTGTCGGATCTTCTGACCCTGAGTCTCTTGAGCACTCATAACAGCTTCGGTGTCAGTTGTCATTTTTCCCTTGGATTTTGCATTGTCACTTTACCACAAACCGACCACCTTAAACTTTCTTCATAATTCAAAACAAAACACACGTCAGAATGGACTCAGTCGGTCCTTATTATCATTTTTCTTTTGATTTTTTTTCACTTTTTTTTTCTTTTTGAAATCATTCGATCGAACCTGATGTGTGTTGCCTACGTATCATGACGCCGCATGAATCAGATCTTGCGTAGTTCGGGAATATTGGGAATAATATGGATAACCTAACTTTTTTTTTGTATTTCTTTTTGTATTTATTTTTTTCAAAACAATGATTTAAAAAGAAGAAAGAAAATATTTTTGTATTTAGATTTGTTTTTTTTTCGAGAATTTTTGAAAAGAAAGAGTTCTAAAAGAAAGAAAATAAATAATTTTTTGGAATTTAGAAAGAAAAATTTCTGAAGAAGAAAAGAAATATTTTTGGGTTTTTGGACTTATACTTCTAAAGAAAAAGAAAATATTTTTGAAGCTTGAATTTTCTTTTTGATTTTCGAAAGAACAATGAAAATAGTTTTTTGGATTTTTTAATTTTATTTGTCTTTTTTTTTTCTAATGAAAGACTCCTACAAATAAAAAAAATTTTGGTATAAAAATTTTCTTAGTTTTTATTTTTTTCAGGATTTTCTAAAAGAAAGACTCCTAAAAAGGAATTAAAGAAAAATATTTTTGAATTTTTTTTTAAAAAAGGGAGCCGGAATCGATGAGGTTTTCCTACGTATCTCACATCCGGTGAGGATCAGACCCGCGTAGTTCTGCCAGTTTTGACGGAACCGGAAAAAAANCAAGGTAGTTTTTTATTTCGGGTACACCTGTCCTAGACGGACCCAACCCCTGTGTTGAGTCCCCTAAGTCAAATGCACATGATGCAAATAAGCGTTCCTACTAGGGATCCGACATGAGGTTTTGTTATTCTAGGTTTAAACTTAGGGTTTTGTTCTAGACCAGGCTTACTCGAGCGGACAGCTCGAGCCGAGATCGGGGCAGCGTACCGGGAATACAGAAGCTTCACCGGCTTTGCAACTTATCCGTACCTCGTTCTAAAATTTGGATATGACTCTAACAGAAAAGAAGTCACACGAAGTGCACACTTCCGAGATGATTTAGAAGACTCAGAGAGAAGAGGGTTTCGGCACAATTTATATACAGTTCAGATAAATATCAAAGCGGTAAATATGGCAATTAGCACATCATGTTTAAACACTAAAATCAGATAAGGAAAGCCAAAACATAACAGTTATTCTAAGCTCGTATTCTGAACCCTGAACCATAGATTTTGGGTTCTTATTCCCAGCAGAGTCGCCAGAGCTGTCACACCTCCTTTTTCCTCTACCCCGAATTGATGAAGGGGTAGTAAGGGAGTTTTTCCAATTAAAGTGACATTATTCGAATTTGGGATTTATTTTAGTTTCAGAGTCGCCACCCAAATTTTTTACAGTGTTCCGGGACACTATTTATTTATTGAAATCCCAAACCGAGGAAATTTTGATTCTGTTTAAAATGTCTGCGAACCAGAAATCCGGGTAAGGAATTCTGTTAACCCGGGAGAAGGTGTTAGGCATTCCCGAATTCCGTGGTTCTAGCACGGTCGCTTAACTATTGATATTTGGCCTAATTATCTGATTATTTACATATTTTTAAACCTATTGTGCATTTTAGACTTTTTCACTTTTTAGCCGCTTTTAATATTTATGGATATCTTGGAATAAGTCACGATGACGTGCACTTGTTTGTTTTTGGACATATTATAACTGCGCCACATGAAATGCACCCGCAATTACAACGTGTGATTTTTATTATTATTTTGAGTTAGATTTGGGGACATCAGTTGCCACACCCGAGTTGAGATTTATGTATCTTGACTATGCCACGGGAACCTTACCTATAGTCACGATAATTTATTTAGTTAACGCGCCTAAAGTAGCTACACATCTATGAATTATGTATTCAACTGTTTGAGATCATGTATTGAGGTCCATAGATATGGAGTTATTTTGGGATAAAGTACAGATAAAGATGAAGAACTTAATGATAAGGAGTTTCTAGGCTGTGGAAGTTTGAATTGAATACAAATATAGTATAATCATATCAATTCGAATACACGCTTTCAACAGTGAATTCTACATTCTTTCTTTACCACATGCAAACTCGATTACCTCAGATTGATTTACTTGCAACAAATTGATGTTTAAACAAAGCAAAGCAAACCAATTTAGCAACCAGATCTTCATGACCCTAAACTTCATTTGGCTGAATTACTATTGACATAATTTATACATGGCCGGGTTTTTCCATGATGTCCAAATAAAATGTTACAACATTTTTAGCAATTTTCAGCTGGATTCCGCCTCATCTCGGACATCAAATAACAGACAAAACTCCAAATAGGAATCTCACACTAGAAATAAATATTTCGACAGCATTACATCATTTAATCAAGGTAAATATCTGTACAACTCGCAGAATTTGAGGCAAATTTAAATAGTGATAAGCTCACGTAATTCTCATTCAACGAAATATAATATTTGCATCGTTCAGGCAAGAAGTAATACCTGGTTACAGCATAACCAAACCAAATAGGAAATAAATCTCTAGTGCCTGAGTCAGAAATTCAAGCGGCCAAAATCGAGCATAAATGAAGACGACAGGAGCCAGCAAAATAGCCACAAATTCAGCAATCAACCAGCAATTTGGAGAGTTAAAACACTCTTAAAAATCCTAGAAACCAACAAACCAACCGGTTGAAATCCTTTTTTTCTTCCTTTTTTTAAAATTTTCAGATCTAATAGCTTTTATTCCCAACTTTATCTCTACTAGTATGTTAATATCTGTGTGTGAAGGTTAGAAATGAGTAGTTGAGTGGAGCCGAGTGGGGTTATAGATTGGCTTAAGGTGTCGTGTAAAGGATAAAAGAGTGAAACGGAGCTCAACACAAGCAAGAAATCGGAAGTACGAGAGCAAACCACAGCAGTATTTGTTCAATAAAACCAGGCAAATCGAGGCCAAATTCCAGCATCTTTTTTATTTTTGCTCTAATCCACTTTCAGATTTTTTTTATTCAACTTCCTATAGTGTTTGTGAATTTTCGCGTATGTGGTGGAATGAGGTCGAAATATATGGAGGGAAGAGGAATGAAGTGCTGATTTCCAGTGAGGTTCAACGCGACAGCGAGGAGGGTCTGTGGCTGGCCGGATTCCGCCTTGGCTCACCACAACAGAAGCGAAAGTGAGAGATGGAGAAGATAGCTAGGTGAGGGGGCGTGAAGAGAAGGGTGAACTCGTTAGGTCTGCTGGTTAGAAGGATGAAGAAGACAGGGGAGGTGAAGAAGGCAGGCGCTTGGGAGGGGCTCCAACGACGCTCTTGTCTGATAGTTGTCCCTCTTTTTAGATTAGGTCTCATCTTTAGGGTTATAGTGAGAGGGAGGTTGGGCCGGTCGGGTCGGGTTGGGTCGGGTAGGCAGGCGGGTTTTGAGTGGATTTGAGGGAATTGGGCCATGAAAATTGGCCCAGTGCGAATTTAGCCTTAATAGCCTTCTCTTCTTTTTATGCTTTTGTAGAATTAGCCACTTTAGACTCAAATTTAATTTAAATCTATTTCTTGGCTAGACTATGTATTTTTTTTATCTAGTAATGGACTAGTGCAACTAATTGATTAATTAACCTACGAATGCAATTTTGATTTTTTAGAAGATGCATTTAATAATGTAATTAAATCCTAAAAATGCAGTTTAAACCTAAAATGGCACGAAATGAAAATGTGACAACTTTTTTTAATGATTTTTTCTATGATTTTAAAATATTAAACATGCATGAAATGCAACTAAATAAAGAAAAACTCCTAAAATTCACAAAAAAAAATTATTTTTGGATAATTTTTTGGAGTAATTTCCATGCGGGACAAAAATTGGGTGTTCTCAAGTGCCGGTCGCGTCCCTTGATTTTGGGGTGTGACACAAGGATGGTACACACAGTCAAGATCTGAGCCAAGGTCTCCTGAAGACCTGGAATAACAGTAGGCACTGTCGGTGCGTGAGCTTATCCCGCTGGAGTATTTTCGGCGGGAATCTGATCCTGAACAGTAAGGGGATCAGCTGGCACTACCATGGCTGCTTCACGGGCTGGCCCCCTACCTCTACCACGAACTCGATCGTGGCTTCGACCCTTCGCTGGTCTAGCTGGTGGCTGATCATGCTGATCGGTAGCGCGAGTCCTCACCATCTTTGAGAGAAGGAAACAACAGAAGTTTAGATTTCCAGAATCAACAAAATGGCACAATAGAATTCAAGAAAATGAGATTGTTCCTAAGGGTTCCGCAGCCTCTCGAAGATAAGTACAGACGTCTCCGTACTGATCCACAAGACTCTACTAAACCTACTCATGACCGTTGAGTCCTATGTAACCTAGGCTCTGATACCAAATTGTCACGGCCCCAAATCCTAAACCGGTCGTGATGGCGCCTATCGTGGAATTAGGCTAGCCAATAATCACATAATTACAGTTTCTTTCCAAAATCCAACCATTTTCAACATTTCATAAAAGTATATAGAATTACTAAATCCATCAAGCAAAATAACAGTTAAACAGTCTAAACCATCCCCAAAATCCAGAGTCAATATACCAAAAAGTCTACTATTATAATACAAAACCTCCGAACGATAACTAAGTATAACATAAAAAGGAAAAACAGAGATGCTGCGGACACTGAACAACTATCTCTATGTCCCGAACTCTGGCTCCGCACGGAATAGATGGCTAACGCTCGATATCAGCACCTGTATATGCACACAGGGGTGCAGGGAGTAATGTGAGTACGCCAACTCAGTAGTAATGAAAATAATCAAGTCTAAGCGGTAAGAAACACATAAAAATCAAATCATCAGTTCACAATATGCACAACCTTTCTTTTCAACAAAATATACATATATATGTATGAAATCAACATGTCTTAAAACCAACTTCAGTAAAATCCTTTGAAAAATGTGTTTTCCAACAATTTCAGAAATAAAAATACCTGAAGAATTTAGTGTAAAATGAAATAAGTCATAAATAGCCCCTCGAACAGAACATGAATCATAAATCGCCCCTCGTGCAGAACATCACTCAACCCCTCCCAGCCACTCAGTATCAGCCCCTCGGGAAACCTCACTATCACTCATGCCTCCAAGTCACTCGTCACTCGGGACTCACACTCAGTAGGTACATGCGCTCACTGGGGGTGTGTACATACTCCGGAGGGGCTCCTTCAACCCAAGTGCTAATATCAAGCCATCTCGTGGCGTATCATATCTCACAATCAGGCCCTCGGCCTCACTCAGTCAGAAACTCTAAAAATCCCCTCAGGCGTATCAGTAAAATGGGGTACTCGACCCAAAAGCATCATTTTAAAAGTGTAAATAAGGCTGAGTTTCGAAATCAATTAAACATAACATGACTGAGTGTAAATCATAAATCAATAGTGAGGAAATAATAGTAAAAAGCCCCCAAGGGGTCCAAACAAGTCGGCACGAGGCCCTAAACATGGCTTATAGCCCAGATATATCAATAGTTTTAGAACACAATTTAACATATGATTTAGAGTAAAAAAAATATGCAACTCAATAGTTTCCGCGAAGAGGACCAAGTCCAATCCAAAAATCAGTGCGCGCCACACACTCGTCATCCGACATGTGCACCATTCTAAAAGCAGTGAGAAATATGAAGTCCGTGGTTTCATACCCTTAGGACAAGATATAGCCATTACTTACCTCTACGGGGCCACAATATTAATCTGCGATGCTCTTGCCCCTCAAATCTGTTCCCGATTGTTCCGAATCTAACCAAAACCAGATTACATCATCAATATACGCTTAAAGGAACAAAACCCAATCGAAAACATCAATTTAGACGCAATTCTCGAAATTCGGCCAAACTTGAGCCCCCGGCCCACGTCTCACAATTCTATAAAATTTACATCACTAGAATCCTCAACCTCCCACGAATCTACACATACCAAGAACACCCCAATCAGACTACGATTGCCCGCTCAAATCACCAAAAGAATTTTCCAAACTTCCTCCCATTTTTTTCAACTTTTCTACTTTAAATTCCTCAAATTTCAAGCCTAATCTGTCACAAAATAACATAGAAACGAGTTTTTAATCCGGGAAACTTACCTCTACTGAAGACCTTCGAATTCTTCCTTCAATTTGCTCTCAAATCAGCTCAACCCGCATGCAACAATGGAAGAAATGACCAAAATTTCACGGAGGCACCTACTTATATTTTTTGTCCAGTTAATCCGCACCCGCGGACAATTCCTCGCACCTGTGGACCCGCACCTGCGCTCCCAGGTGCGCACCTGCGAAATCTCACTAGCAGTCCAAACTTCGCATCTGCGAGTCCTTTTCTGCACCTACAGCTTCGCAGGCGCGACCCATGCCTCGCACCTGTGGATTCCTCCATCCTGACCTCTTTTCGCACCTACGAAAGGCTCCCCATCCGCAGGTACCAGTAAATTAACACTAGCAGCTATTTCCTGCAATTTCCTAAGTCCAAACCCCCGCTAACCATCCGTAATCAATATCGAGCCCATCGGGGCCCCAACCAAACATACCAACACACCCCATAGCATCATTTAAACTTAGTCGAGCTTTGAAACGTCAAAAACAACGCGAAAACACCAAAATTACATCAAATTCAAGCCTATGAACTTTGAAATTTCTAAATTTCTCCAATGATGCCGAAACCAACCAAAACACATCCGATTGACCTGAAAATTTAGACACATATCCAAAATGAAATTGCGAACCTGTTCCAACTTCTGGGATTCCATTCCGACCCCGATAGCCTATTTTCCACTGCCGACGGAAATCGCCAAAAAATTAACTTTCGTCAATTCAAGCCTAATTCTACACATGACATGAAAACTTCATTCCCAACACACTTCTAAGTCAAAAATCACCTAACAAAGCTATCCGAGCCATAAAATCCGCATTTCGAGGTCGTTTTCCAATAAGTCAACTCCCAGTTGACTTTTCCAGCAATTAAGCTAGTTTAAGAGACTAAGTGCCTATGTTCTCACCACAACCACTCCGACACTGAACCAACCGACCCAACACAACATAAATAGGCTAAGCAACATACGATAAAGCAGAAACGGGGAAAATGGGTCTAATCTCACGGAACGACCTGCCGGGTCGTGACACTAGATAAGGCCGGAATACACTGTGCATCAAGTGTATAACGGCTGCTGGGGCATTGGTCAGCCTGAGTGACATAACCAGAAATTCATAATGACCATATCTAGTCCTAAAAGCAGTCTTCAGAATATCTGGCCCCCGAATCTTCAACTGATGATAGCCAGAACGCAAGTCAATCTTGGAAAATACCCTAGCACCTAGCAACTGATCAAACAAGTAATCTATACGAGGAAAGGGATATCGGTTCTTCACTGTAACCCTATTCAGCTGCCGATAATCAATACACATACGCATAGAACCATCCTTCTTCTTTACAAAAAACACCAGTGCACCCCAATGTGACACACTAGGCCGAATGAACCCCTTATCTAGGAGTTCCTGAAGCTGCTCCTTTAATTCCTTTAGCTCCGCTGGTGCCATACGATAAGGTGGAATAGAAATAGGGTGGGTGCCTAGCACCAAGTCAATACCAAAATCAATGTCCCTGTAAGGTGGCATGCCTAGTAGATCTGCAGGAAACAAGTCCGGAAAGTCACAGACCACAGGAATCGAATCAATAACAGGAGTCTCACCACTGACATCCCTCACAAAAGCCAGATACGATAAACACCCCTTCTCAACCATGCGCTGGGCCTTCAGGTAGGAAATCACCCTGCTAGACACATACTCAGAAGAACCTCTCCACTCAACCCTCGGACATCCTGGCATAGCTAAGGTTACGGTCTTAGCGTGACAATCAAGAACAACATGACATGGAGATAAGCAATCCATGCCTAATATCACATCAAAATCGACCATGCTGAGTATTAGTAGGTCCACTCGGGTCTCCAGACCACCAATAGATATCACACAAGACCAATACACACGGTCCACAATAATAGTATTGCCCACCGGTGTCGACACATGAACAGACGTAACTAAAGACTCACGGGGCATATCTAGGAAATGGGAAAATATGACGAGACATAAGCATATGTAGATTCACAATCAAATAAAGCCAAAGCATCTCGGCGACAGACTGAGACAATACCTACGATAACTGCATCGGAGGCCATAACATCTTTCCTGGCTGGAAACGCATACTTACGGGGCTGACCTCCACCTGCTCGACCTCCCCTTCTAGGGCGGCCTCTAGCTGACTGACTACCACCCCTAGTGTCTGGGCGGGTGGTGAAGTAACTGGAGCTGAAGTCGAGGGCTAGCTCCTCTGCTGAGAAGAACCACCAGAACAACGGGGAAACTGCCTCCACATGTGCCCACACTCTCCGCACTCTAAACAACTCCCTGGAGCTGGAGACGGGGACTGATAGAAACCCCTAGCACCAGAATGGCCACTAGAAGAATCATGCATAGAGGAACTTTGAACTGGTGGTGCTCGAGCTGCACTCTAGGCTGGGAAGGCACCGAATGAAGAACGGCCTGGCTGAGAACCGCGGGGACCATGCCCCGAAGATGCACCACTATAGGCTGCGCGGACTGACTGAGGAGGCCTAGAACAACCTGATCCACGAGGCCTCTTGGCCTCCCTCTCCTCCCGCTCCTGGCGATGAACCGACTCAATATCTCGAGCAATATCAACAACCTTCTCGAAGGTAGCATCAGATACTCTCTCCCGAGTCATAAAAAGGTGGAGCTGATAAGTGAGGCTATCCACGAACCTCTTAATCCTCTCCCAATCAGTAGGGACCAACTCGGTGGCTTGACGAGCCAACTCTGAAAACCGCATCTCATACTGCATCACTGATAGCTTCCCCTGATGCAGCTGCTAAAAATGCCTGTGATGCTCCTCCTTGTGAGACTGGGGTACATACTTTTCCAAGAGGCCTACGCCTCTCAAAAGACTCCCACCAATTGAAAGCAGCACCAGAAAACTGAAAAGTAGCAAACGAGACCCCACTAGTCTCCAGAATCCCAACAGTACGCAGCATCCTCTGACACTTATCTAGAAAACCCTGGGCATCATCTCCCTTAGCACCACTGAATGTCGGAGGCTGAAGTCTACTAAACCTCTCTAGTCTACGCTGCTCGTCCTCTGGTATAGCCGGAACCACGAAGTCCCGAACTGGAGAAACTGGTTGGGCTAAAACCGCCCCCGGTGTCTGATTTCACTAAGTAACCTGCTCAGGTGTCCGGGCAACTGGAGTCTGAATGCCTCTCCCGGTCTGAGAAATGGCGGGAACTGCCTGAGCAAGGGTGGTACATACAGTCAAGATTTGAGCCATGGTCTCCTGAAGACCCGGAATAACAATAGGAACTGCCGGTGCCTGAGCCTGTCCCGCTAGAGCATCTGCGGCGGGAACCTGATCCTGAATAGTAGGGGAATTAATTGGTAATGCCCCGGCTACTACACGGGTTGGACCCTACCTCTACCACGGCCTCGACCGCGACCTCGACCTCTCCCTGGTCTAGCTGGTGGCTGATCACTCTGATCGGTAGCGCGAGTCCTCACCATCTATCAGAGAATGAAACAACATAATTTTAGTCTTCCAGAATCATCAAAATGACATGACAGAATTCAAGAAGAAAGAGATTGTTCCTAAGGGTTCCACAGCCTCTCGAAGATAAGTATAGACGTCTCTGTACCGATCTGCAAGACTCTACTAAACATGCTCATGACCGTTGAGTCCTATGTAACTTAGGCTGTGATACCAACTTGTCACGACCCCAAATCCTAAATCGGGCGTGATGGTGCCTATCGTGGAACAAGGCTAGCCAAAAATCACATATTTACAATTTCTTTCCAAAATCCCAACTCATTTTCAATATTTCATAAATGTATATAAAATCAGTGAATCCATTAATCAAAACAAACAGTTAAACAGTCTAAAACCATCCCCAAGATCCGGAGTCAACATGTCATGAGCATCTAAGGAATATACCAAAAATTCTACTATTATAATACAAAACCTCGGAACGAAGAACTAGGTTCAAAATAAGTAAGCGAAAACAGAGATGCTACGGACGCTGAACAACTACCTCTATGTCCCGAACTCCGGCTCCACGCGGAAATAGATTACTAACGCTCGATATCAACACCTGTATCTGCACACAGGGGTGCAGAGAGAATGTGAGTACGCCAACTCAGTAGTAATGGAAATAAATCAAGTCTAAGCCATAAGAAACACTTAAAATCAAATCATCTGTTCACAATAAGTATAGCCTTTCTTTCCAACAGTATATACATATATACATGAAATCAACGTGCCTTACAAGCCAACTTCAGTAAAATCTTTTGAAAAATGTGTTTTCCAAAAATTTCAGAAATAAAAATACCTGAAGAATTTAGTGTAAAATGAAATAAGTCATAAGTAGCGCCTCAGGCCAAAACATGAATCATAAATCGCCCCTCGGGCATCACTCAGCATACCTCACAGTCACTCAGTATCAGCCCCTCGGGCAACCTCACCGTCACTCATGCCTCCCAATCACTCGTCACTCGACACTCGCACTCAGTAGGTACCTACGCTCACTGGGGTTGTGTATAAACTTCGGAGGGGATCCTTTTGCCCAAGAGATAAAATCAAGCCACCTCGTGGCATATCATATCCTCACAATCAGGCCCTCGGCCTCACTCAGTCAGAAACTCTCGAAAGCCGCTTAGGCGTATCAGTAAAACGAGGCACTCGACCCAAAAACATCATTTTATATCTCAAAATAGTGTAAATAAGGCTGAGTTTCGAATTCAATTAAACATAACATGATTGAGTGTAAATCATAAGTCAACACAGTGAGGAAAATAGCAGTAAAAAGCCCCCAAGAGGTCTAAACAATTCGGCACGAGGCCTCAAACATGGCTTATAGCCCAAATATAGCAATAGTTTTAGAGCACAATTTAATATATGATTTAGAGTAAAATACGCAACTCAATAGTTGCCGCGGAGAGGACCAAGTCCAATCCAAAAATCTGTGCACGCCACATACTCGTCATCCGACATGTGCGCCATTCTAAAATAGTGAGAAAATACGAAGTCCGGGGTTTCATACCCTCAGGAAAAGATTTATAGCCATTACTTACCTCCACAGGGGCCAAAATACTAATCCACGATGCTCTTGCCCCTCGAACCGGCTCCCGATTTCTCCGAATCTAACCAAAACGAGATTAACATCATCAATATACGCTAAATGAACAAGGCTCAAAAGAAAACTATCAATTTTAGGCACAATTCTCGAAATTGGCCAAACCCGAGCCCCGGGCCAACGTCTCAGAATTTTATAAAATTTACATCACAAGAATCTTCATCCTTCCACGATTATATACATACCAAGAACACCAAAATCGGACCACAATTGCCCACTCAAATCATCAAAAGAAATTTCCAATTCTGATGCACCTAACCTCCCCAGTTTTGGGTTTAAATCCAACTAATTTCTGATTTAATTACTTAGAAAACAACATAGAATCGAGTTATGAAGTCGAAAATATTACCTCCAAGTGTTTCCCTTCGATTTCCTCTTCAATCCCTCTCAAAAATCTCCAAACCCGCTCAACAATGGAGGAAAATAGACTAAATTTGCAAAATGGCCTTTTATAAAACACTGCCCAACACTATATGTTCCTTCAGTGTGATCACGTCTCCAGATACGCATTCGCGATGCACAGTCCAAACCCACTCTATGCATTCGCATACCAACACACGCATCCGTATAGCTCAAACACCCATCCTTCTCACGCGCCTCAAAACACTTATGCAATCGCGGACCTCACCCACGCGATCGCACTGCATGCAGAACCCACTCTCACGCGATCGTGGCCTCCACTCACGCGATCGGATAGCCTAAAACCCATGATGCCCCCAACTAGCCTATGCGATCGCATTCTTACCCACGCGATCGCATAGAAGGACACCAGAACAGAACACGAGCAAAATTTTGCAACTTTCCAACATCCAAACTTGATCCGTTAACCTGTCAAAACACACCCGAGGCAAACACGCCAACACATCCCATAACCTTATTCAAACTTAGTCGAGCCCTCGAAACACCAAAAACAACGCAAAAACACCAAAATTACATCAAATTCAAGCCTATGAACTTTGAAACTTCTAAATTTCGCCAATGATTCCCAAACCAACCAAAACACATCCGATTGACCTGAAAATTTGCACAAATATCCAAAATGACATTACAAACCTGCTTCAACTTCCAAAATTCTTTTCCGACCACGATAGCCTATTTTCCCCTGCCGACCGGAAATCGCCAAAAACTAACTTTCGCCAATTCAAGCCTAATTCTACACCGGACATCAAAAATTCATTCCGAACACACTCCTAAGTCCCAATTCACCTAATGAAGCTATCCGAGTCATAAAATCCACTTTCCGATGTCGTTTACCAATAAGTCAACTCCTAATTGACTTTTCCAAATATTAAGCCAATTTAAGAGACTAAGTGTCTTAATTCTCACCACGACCACTCCGAACCCGAACCAACCGACCCAACACAACATAAATAGGCTAAGCAACATACGATTAAGCAGAAACGGGGGAAACGGGGCTAATATGATGGAACGACCGGCGGGGTCGTTACAGTTGTATGGAATTCTGATATGTGTGGGCACTAAGATAAGACAAGTATTCATGCAACATGTGGCAGAACGACCAGGAAAAGCAATTGCTTGCATTTAAAGAAATTTAAGAAGGAACGAAAAGAATTATTCGATCAATGATCCAGAGATAATTACATTATAAATGCACCTAAGATTTTGGAGTATTATCCATGCATCATATATGTTGACAATTATACAACCGTAGAAGACTCCAGTATAAGTTAAAAGAGAGAACTAAGTCCAGGTCATAGACAAAGGTTTGAATTGTTAGAAGATTGTATCATGGATATTCCATAGCGTCCATGAAAGGCTAAAGTAATAACTAATACCGTGAGCCACAGATCGGAAGATAGCTTAAGCCTACATAAGGGTTGATCATAGGGAAGAGGAAACTAAAGAGTTACTTCAACTAAGTAAATCAACAGTCTGATTATTGGACCCAGAAAAATTCATGATTAAGAACATTGCAGAATCACACTTAATATCAGAGGTACAAGAGAGATGGTACAGAGCCATATTATATAACAGATCTACGATAAAGCCAGTTAGAAGAGTACCAGCCTCAAAAGAAGTCAGTATGGGGCTCCCATTGGATTGTGTATGCACCAGAGGTGCAAGTATTATAATAGAGCTTCAAGTTGTGGATGTGAATTATACCTGTGTGGAAAGGAGGTCATGAAAGAGATAGAAGATGTGATGCGAAATTTTAAAGTAAGTAAGGTAAAGGTGAACAACGTATGAGATACTCAAATGCAAAAGGTTGTGAATAGTCCATACTTCGGATAAAAGGCTAGAAGAGCTGTGATTCAGTATCCTGGAATGATAGTGGTGTCGTCAGTGGCATATCTTCCAGCCCATGGTTTCTAGGTACTGAGAGGTCTAGTTAAGAAAGTAAAGAAGAGTTAAAGATGATGTGATGTCACGCTTGATGTTCCAGAATAAAATAATGAAATCTACGGTGCAAACAGTTGAAGGAAGGTTGCGAGTAATATAAATAGATATGTGTAGGTCACAAGCTAAAGTATGGTAAAGCGACAAGGGTTTAGGAAGACAGGAGTAAGGATAAGAAAGGGAGAGTTGAGAAGGTGACAAGAGTGAATAAGTCCTCAGGATTAAGCCCATGAAAACAATATATCTAATGGTT
Organism: Nicotiana knightiana; assembly: GCA_005239525.1. Taxonomy (NCBI): domain Eukaryota; kingdom Viridiplantae; phylum Streptophyta; class Magnoliopsida; order Solanales; family Solanaceae; genus Nicotiana; species Nicotiana knightiana. The sequence continues at coordinate 102,459 of ML376110.1, read as the reverse complement.
TCTCTAAGTTATTGAAAGCTCATTATAGCTTGAATGAACTCAAGGGAGTCTAAGACTAATAGCATTTAGAAGAGACGGAATGCTGCCCTGGTAGTAGAATGAGGGTGTAATTGTGATAGATAAAGGATGACATTTGGGCCTTTGATTGAGTAATTATTTGAAAAAAAAAGATTTCATGGACGACATAGGATTAGAATACCCCCACCCATAAGATGAATCATGTTGGGATGCTATGAAATACGGTTATTGAAGTATAGTATCGCCCCTAGGTGGATTAGGCAAGTCATTTCAGATATCCCCCGATGAGACGTAAGCCCTAGTGGCAATGTATTACATAAGAAGTTTCAAGTTATCAGTGGTAGATTGTAGATCAACATTGAGGTAAATCAACAATGGATGGATAAAAGTTACAAAAACTGAGATGAGATTAGGCCAACAATCTTAAAATGAACAGTAATGAAGAAGTGTTAAAGGACTTAGATTTATACATATAGGATAAGCAACAAGAGTAGCCTGGAGTTTGGCTGCAGACCTCAGTAACGATAAATCGAAGTAAGAGTTATGGTATAGTATGAACTACCTAGATGCAATAAAGTCATACAGATAGATAACCGGGTCTATGAAATAAGATATAACAATATTCATAAGTTCAACAAAGTACCGAGCAAAGAACTTCAGTACACTTATAGGTTCCCAGAGGGACAACTTGTCATAGTTAAGAATATGTTCACAAAGTGAGGCCTAGATATTAGCTAAAATCAAGAGAGAAGAGTTGCATAGGTGCACATGCAGGGAAAAAGTCGTATAGGCTACATGACAGAAGGCAACAACAATTACAAGATTGGAAGAATTCCGACTATAAGTCGTGGTGTGAGAAAGAGACCTGAAGGTGGGAATATCCTGGACTTTGGATTTATTCATAGAACAGTAGCCTAAATGGAAAGGACATTATTAAAACCATTCAAAAGAGCTATCCGGTTATGAGACCGATAAGTACATCAGTCAACATTCGAGGACGAATGTTTCAAAGGGGGGAATGATGTTACATCCCGTATTTTCGTACGTTAAAGTTTCATCATAATTTAATCAACGTAAGCTCGGGAATGATATTATTTTTGAGGTTATAAGTATTATGTTATTTTAAAAAAGTTCGTGAAGGTGAGAGGGTAAGCAAATCGAAGAAGATGAGTTTCGTCGAAGTTTGACATTTTGGGATAAATACGGTCCAAGCTATAATACACGGTATTTATGGGCTAGTGCCATACAAGGTACCACATGAACATGATAGTAAGATGTATCAAGTGTGTTATAGTAGAGTAGTATTTTAAGTAATTTGAGATAATTCTTAATTATGTGGATAATTATTGATTTTTAGTGAGAGATTAACTAAATAATTTAAATGTTTGATAAGCTGAACAAGACCCCCCCCCCTACGTGGTAGCCCATGAGGTTGGATCAAAACACAAGTAGAGACTCTTGATGTTAGGTAACTAGGTGGCATATGTTAGGGGAATTTTGTGGCTAAGTAATCCCTAGAGTGGGGCCCACTAACAATGTTAAAAATCAACCTCCCTAATTCATTAAAGGGAGATGGATTAGAACTTCAAAATAGGAAATGGATGAATTCTCAAAATAGGAATTCATATGAACCCTTACTATCATGATATTAAAGGGTAACGTTTGGGAATGACTACAAGGTTGTAAGGATTTCACTGGTTTGCAACGAAAAACGGTAAGTGTTATGGCCTCGTCATCTAAGAGAGCACAGTACAATCTTTCTCAAGAATATCATATGGAAATTTCCCTACTTCAACCCATCATTACATGTTTTGTCGTAATTAACGTGTGTTAGAGGGATTGTCAAGAGAATCGGTTTAGGTATCTTAAGGCTATACCTTCTTTCCTTTTTGCATGATCCATACGATACAAACGAAACGAGCAAATGCACAGCTTTCATAAATGACTCTATTCATAGAAGTACTGGAAGTGCCTATGTTCTTGATTCCCCATGTGTCCTATTATTCTATCATCTATTCATGGGTCTCAGAAAATACGTAAGTTGATAAAGTTTATTTCATGATATTAATCAAAGGCATATTGATCTTATGACATTCAGAGAAATCTTATTAGCGTACTTTTTATGTATTTCATTCATTTATACATGCATATTGACCTATGACCAGATGGAGTTATATACACACACACACACACACACACACATATATATATATATATATATATATATATATATATATATGTATATGGGGTATGGAAAATGTTACAACGTTATATACGTACCACCATCTGATCAACTGGTATAGGTTGATGATTTTGCCCACAGCGGCCGAGATGATATGATGGGATGCCCTCAGAGTCTTGATGATGTTATGTATGCATATACCTATGCATGGTATGACATTTATACTCATATGCATGGAATTGTAAATATTAATGATTCACAGAGTTATTCAGACTTACATGTTGAGTCTTTTACTCCATTTTTCTCCCATGTCTATTGTTTACTGATTTTCATTCCTTACATACTCGGTACATTATTTGTACTAATGTCTCTTTTGCCTGGGGACACTGCATTTCATGCCCGCAGGTCCCGATAGAAAGGTTGAGAGTCCTCCAAGTAGGATATAAGCTCAACAAAAGGTGTTGGTGCGCTCCATTTGCTACGGAGTTGCTTATTTGGTCATTCTGATTAGGACACGTATTGATTGGTATGGAGGGGACCTATCCCTACCTTTATGTTATTTATGTACTCTTATAGGCTTGTAGACAAATGTCATGCATACAGATACTTGTATGGCCTTGTCGGCCTATGTTTTGAGTATATTAAGGATCATGTCGGCCTTATAGGCCCGTGCGTCATATGTATACGTTGGTATATCAAGTTGCGTCACCCTATATTGAGTATTCCCTCACGCTTTATTTTAGTCATCACATGACAGCCTTTCCGGTTCATTTACCTATAATAATATGATACAGAAGATACGTTATGTTGGTACTTGGTTGAGTAAGGCGGGTCCCCATCGTGGCCCATCAATTTGGGAAGTGACATTAATCCCGTGGACGATCTATGAAACGCACATGTGTATTGTACAGGTAACCCTATGAACGGGTTGTGAAATACGTAGGTGTATAACATGTGAACATTGTGGACGGTCTATGAACCATATAGGTGTATTGTATAGGTGATATTGTGGACGGTCTGTGAAACGCACAGGTGTATTGTATAGATAACCCTATGGACGGGCTATGAAACGCGTAGGCGTATAACATGTGAACACTATTGGCGGTCTATGAAACACAGGTGTATTGTATAGGTATAAAGTAATCCTATGGACGGTCTATGAAACACATAGGTGTACTGTATAGGTAATCCTATAGATGGTCTATGAAACGCATAGGTGTATTGTATATGTAATCCTATGTACGATCTATGAAACGCATAGGTATATTGTGTATGAAATGTATAGTTTTACGGTATGAATAAATAATATGGACGGTCTATGAGATGCATAGGTGTATAATATGATATATGAACACTAAGGACGATCTATGAAATGTATAAGTGATCAGTATGAATAAACATTACGGTCGGTCTATGAGAAGCATAGGTGTATAATATGACATGTGAACACTAAGGATGATTTATGAAATGTGTAGGTGCAAAATAAGAGAGGGATATGGACGGTCTAGTGAAACACATTGTTAACGCAGACAATAGATACCACTTTCGTTGGCATTGTTTGTACATATTGTTTCAATTACATTATATTATGTATACCACGTATAGTTCATATGGATCAATTGATCCCAAAAGAAGTTCAGTATGAGGTGAGTATAACAAGAATTGAAATGTGATTCTATCGGATGTGTTGTTGTTTCTTGATGTACTTATTTTCCTCTTATTTGCGTTACCGAATATTCATATGTCGTTATGTATGCCTTACACACGAGTACTATTCCATATGTACTCACGTCCCTTTTGTCGGGGTGCTGATCTTTTAATGGATTCAGGTATACTTCTACAGGATGATATGGATCTTCTTTACTACTCAGCTTATGGTGAGCCCGCTACAGTTTTAGTGGGTGTTTGGGGATAGTTCATTTTATGTATTTAGGTATATATTGTCATACAAGCTTCATGTACACTGTGGGTCATGCAATTAAAGTTTTGAGTTTTGTCATGTATTTATTTTCACATATTTACAACTATTTTATAAAGTTGTGTACCCATCATGAGAAAGAACTTTAGGCCATTGATCCAAATGTATTCAATTTAAAAGTCAAGATCTAATTATGTTATGGTAAATCATGCATGAATAAAGATGAGAGGTTGATGTAACATATGCTAGCTCGATCGGTTTACTCGGTTGAGCCAGTCGCGCTCCCTGAGTTTGGGGAGCGACAAATTTGGTATCGGAGCACGCTTTAAGAGTCCTATGGTGCCATGGAGCTGTGTCAGTAGAGTCCCTCTTATCGGTGTGCTGCTGTCAACACTTATAATAGGGAGGCTACAACGAAATTTAGGAAATGTTTCCCTTCTTCTATCCTCGATCGTGCGTTAAGGTTCTGAGTTACTCACTGAGTTTCTTTGTCAATATCATGGAATATTTGCACTTTGTGCTACGAAATGAGAAAGGCCTATGGATTAAAGGTATGATGCACATAACATGCATAATGCGTGAGGTGCCCAATTGTCCTCATAATGGAGGAAGGAAAAGTAAAGGATACGATCAAGGTAAGCAAGGTCATAGAGTTGGCCTCGAGAGTCATGGTTGGTGTTTTTTTCATGTATATGGTACAATGTGGTGTTATCTATATGTTGTTAGGATTGATTTCTGAGATTCTATAATAGGTGGATATGCCCAATTACAAGGGAAACTCTTACGAAATTTTTGGAATATTTGGGGAATTAGTCAAATATAAGAATAGGGAATGTGGATAAAGAGCTAAGTCATATTGAGTGTTTTGTGGCTTTCCCTAAACCTCATTCGAGGACGAGAATGATCCTAAGTGGGGGAGAATATAAGGCCCCATAAATTTTCGCCAAGAAATTTAAGGTTTCGTGGTGCCGAGGTAGGCTAATAGGTTTGTGGATTATAGTAAACGAGCTACAGTACATATTTTTTGGGTTAAAGAATGCCTAAAGTTTTGATGGGAATTTTTTGCAGAAGAAGGCTATTCTGCGGTCAATTTTGTGACACCAAAACGGTTTCGCATACCGCATAAGCATCGCAAAGTGGAGCAGAGAATGGGCAAACTTCGAAAAACAGTTCTACTGGCCATAGAATGATTCTGTTGCCCACATAATCATTATGCTGGCCACAAAATCAATTCTCCTGCCCTCAAAATGATTATGCTACCCACATGACAATTTTGCTACCACATAATTGACTTCAGGGGCGATTTTAGAAATTTCTTATCCGACCATATTTTGATATAAGGCCTTAGGGGGTCATTTTAAAAGGGAAAATATGATTTTTTTTTTAGCGAGAGGAAAGAGCTATTTTAGAGAGAGTATGAGAAGACCTAGCATGTTAATCATCCATTCTTGCCTAAATCTTCAAGAATAAAGGAACCCAATCACAAGATCTTCATCTAAGAGGTAAGATTCTACTCCCTAGCTCTAAATTCCGGGATTTGGACTAAAAGTAGGTCATGAGAAGTATGATTCTTAGGTGTGGGAGTTTCTCTTTGTGCATGAATGTACCCATAAGGGTGGTGGGGAGGTTCTTGAACTAAATTGAGTGAATGATTTGTTGTGGGATGAACGGATTCCACCATAGAAACCTTGTGGTGGAATTTGCACACCTAGTGCTTGATGAAATGCCTAAGTGAGCTTAAACCATGAATCTCTCCCTAATTATTGTTCAATTTTGTTATATATCTAGTTGATTAGAATTGCTAGAAGTTTTGGGACGTTGTGATAATATCTCAAGCAAGGTATTTGTGCTAAACTTCTCTCTTAAGAATTGAATCCCACGATGTTCGTGTAAGTCCCAAGTCATTCATTATAAATTGACTATTCCGAATAAGCTTTGTGCAGAAAGAAATATGTTCAATATGTATTCTGAATGCTCTTATTATGTTATGTTATCCTTCGGGAATGTGTTCAAAGTATGGGTTGCTTATTAAAATGTCATGACTTCTATTTCTGTTTCAAATGAAAGCTATTATGCCAAACTGTGTAAGAAATCATAATGTGCTCAAGATTCTTAATTGTTCATATGTGGTACTAAATTTGTGGTCTCCGAAAAATTCTATATGTTGATGTTTATGATGATGATCCTTGAAAGTAAAGAAATGAAAGTGTGGAATGTGAAATACGACCATTGTTCCATGAAGGAAAAATCATATGTATGGACAAGTGAGCCAATGAAATAATGATGTTGTAAGTAGTTGAAAGTACTAATGAAGTGATAAAGGTGTGAAAGGTTATGAGATTAACATTTTTGTACTTTTATTTCCAATGTGCTACAAGCTCTTACGCCCTCATGAGTAGAGGCTATGGTTTCCTAAATGTGTTAAATGTTATTATGCCAAATTTTGGAATGAAAAATATATGCTCTTATTGTTAATAACCTATGATGAGGCTTGAAAGTGAAAGAAGCGAGTATGAGATATGTTAAATGTGGCCATCGTGCCAAGAATGAGAATTACATTTATGGCCAATAGTGTCAACAAAATGAAAGAATGTGTGAAAGATTATGAAATGAGTTTTGACTCCTTCATATGATAAGTATTTTTGATGTCCTATGATCATCCATGGCAAGTACAAGTAAGTGATAGTATGAATATAAAATGCGGCCGTTTTCAAAAATGAGAATTATGAGGCATGGTATGTCCCAATGGCTTCAATCATAGTATGTATGCTTCTAAAATCATAAACGCAAATGAATTAATTGTTATGTCCCCAAGAATCATGAACTTAGATAATGACCTTAAGATGACAAGTGAGTATAAAATGAAGTGGAAGAGGGACGTCTTATGCTAAGTGACGGTAAATATTATGGAAAACGTATTTGGGCCATGTGACATTGAAATCCAATTATTGATTCACCATGCATGTGCTAATGTAATGAATTGTATTTCTCCATGATGAGCATGAACATGCAGTAGTCCAATGATACGGAAAATTACGACCTTAAGTTTATTGTTAATCATGTCGCCTTGAGTTTATATATGGTCATGTGCATAATGATGTGTCATGAACCCTGTGGACGGTCTATGAAATGTATATGTGTATTGTATATGTGAATCCTATGGACAGTCTATGAAACACATAGTTGTATGGCATTTATGAATCTTATGGACGGTTTATGAAATATATAGGTGTCTAATATATGAACACTATGGATGGTATATGAAACGCATAGGTGTATAATGTGAATTAATCATGTTGAGGTCTATGAAACGCACATGTCTATTGTACATGTAACCCTATGGACGGGCTATGAAACGTATAGGTGTATAACATGTTAACAGTGTGTATTGTATTGGTGATCTTGTGGACGGTCTCTGAAACGCTTAGGTGTACTGTATAGGTAACCCTATGGACAAGCTATGAAACGCTTAGGTGTATAACATGTGAACACTATGGACGGTCTATGAAATGCACATGTGTATTGTATAGGTAATCCTATGGACGGTCTTTGAAACGCATAGGTGAATTGTATAGGTAATTCTATGGACAGTCTATGGAACGCATAGGTGTATTGTATATGTATTCCTATGGACTGTCTATGAAATGTATAGGTATATTGTGTATGAAACGTATAGATTTACGGTATGAATAACACTATGGACGGTCAATGAAACACATAGGTGTATAATATGGTATGTGAACACTAAGGACGGTCTATGAAATGTATAGGTGATTAGTATGAATAAACACTATGGTCGGTCTATGAGACGCATAGGTGTATAATATGATATGTGAACACTAAGAATGATCTATGAAATGTATAGGTGTAAAATAAGAGAGGGATATGGACAGTCTAGTGAGATGCATTGTTAACGTAGACAATAGGTGCCACTTTCATTGGCCTTGTTTGTACATATTGTTTCAATTACATTATATTATGTATTCCACGTATAGTTCATATGGCTCAATTGATCCCAAAAGAAGTTTAGTATGATGTAAGTATAGTAAGACTTTAAATGTGATTCTATCGGATGTGTCTGTAAGGCCCTGTAAATTTGCTTTTCCTAAAAATCGAGATTCTGTGATGCTGAGCTAGGTGTAGAGTTCAATAATAGTAGAATCTCACCGCGGTTCGAACTTTTTGGATTGAGCAATGCGTTAAATGTTAAGGAAACTATTTTGTAGAAAAAGGGCATTTATACGGTCGAGTCGATATTGGACTCCGTGTAAGCACACCGTGGCATTGTGGAATATGGTACATGGAACTAAAGATTATCAACTCAATAAGAAGGAGTTTTATTGAGAACTCATGTGATACTTACTTGATTTTTTAGCATTGTGTGAAGATTTTATTAATCTCAGGACTGTTTCTCTTGTACTTATTGTTTATTCTATAGAAACGGTATTTTAGCTGTTCATACTAGTACTATTTGACAGTACTAATGTCCTTTCTTTGAATGGATGTAGGTGGTTCCATAGCAGACAATGACGATCGCAGCTAGTGGTCCATCATCTTCTCAGTAGTCTTGGTGAGCTCCATTTTATTTCGGGGTCGTATATCTTTTGGTCCTTATGTATTGTACTTGAGGTATAGACAGGGCCTTGTTGCCGGCACTTTTGATGTACTCTTTTGTATCTATTTAGAGGCTCTATAGACACTATGTGGGTTGTATATGGGTATTAGAAAGGTCAGCAGATTATGTGTGTTTGGACGCTTGTTCCACTAAGTCGTAAGGTGTATGTATTTGGGGAACTTAACTATGATGTAACGAAAATGAAGTAAAACGAACTAATAGTGTTTTATATTTATAATCTTTCGACTGTTTAACTAATGGTAACGTGCTTCCTTTGATCATCAACAAGTCGGGTAGGAAATGACTAATAGGCTTGCTTGACCGGGTTCACTCGGTTGAGCATCGGTCGCGCTCCCCGAGGTTGGGGAATGACAGTGTCGTTGTTTCTTGATGAACTTATTTGCCTCTTATTTGAGTTACCGAATTTCCATATGTCATTGTGTATTCCTTACTCACGAGTATTATTCCACATGTACTCACTTCCCTTTTTCCGGGGGCGTTGCATCTTTTAATGGATGCAAGTATACTTCTATAGGATGATATGGATCTTCTTCACCACTCAGGTTATGGTGAGCCCGCTACAGTTCTAGTGGGTGTATGGGTCTAGTTCGTTTTATGTATTTAGGTATCTATTGTCATAGAAGCTCTATGTACACGGTGGGTCATGCAATTAAAGTTTTTAGTTTTTTCATGTATTTATGTTCACATATTTACAACTATTTATAAAGTTGTGTACCCATCATGAGAAAGAATTTTAGGCCATTGAGTCAAATGTATTCAATTTAAAAGTCAAGATCTAATTATGTTATGGTAAATCATGCATGTGTAAAGACGAGAGGTTGATGTAACGTAGTCTTGCCCAATCGGGTTTAATCGGTTGAGTCGGTCGTGCTCCCTGAGTTCGAGGTGTGACAAACTTGGTATTAGCACGGTTTAAGAGTCATTTGGTGTCATGGAGTTGTGTTAGTAGAGTCCCTCTTATCGGTGTGTTGCTGTCAACACTTATAATAGGGAGGCTACAACGACATTTAGGAAATGTTTCTCTTCTTCTATCCTCGATCGTGCGTTAAGGTTCTGAGTTACTCACCGAGTTCCTTTATCAATATCAAGGAGTATTTGCACTTTGCGCTATGAAATGATAAAGGCTTGTGGATTAAAGATATGATGCACATAACATGCATAATGCGTGAAGTGCCCAATTGTCCTCGTAATGGAGGAGGGAAAAGTCAAGAATACGACCAAGATAAGCAAGGTCATAGAGTTGGCCTCGAGAGTCCGATTGGTGTTGTTTTCATGTATATGGTGCAGTGTGGTGTTATCTATATGTTGTTAGGATTGATTTCTGATATTCTCTGGCAGGTGGATATGCCCAATTACAAGGGAAACTCTGTCGAAATTTCTAGAATATTTGGGGAGTTAGTCAAATATGAGACTAGGGAATGTGGATAAAGAGCTAAGTCATATTAAGGTTTTTGTCTTGCCCTAAACCTCATTTGAGGACGAACAATCCTAAGTGCGGGAGAATATAAGGCCCCATATATATTTGGCAAGAAATTTAAGGTTTCGTGGTGCCGAGGTAGGCTAATGGGTTTGTGGATTGTAGAAAACGAGCTACAGTACGGACTTTTTGGGTTGAAGAATGCCTAAAGTTTTGATGGGAATATTTGGCAGAAGAAGTCTATTCTGCGGTCAATTTTGTGACCACATAACGGTTTCTTGGACCACATAAGCATCGCAAAGTGGAGCAGAGAATGGACAAACTTTTTGAAAAGCAGTTCTGCTGGTAGCAGAATATAATCAATCTGCTTGCCTAAATCTTCAAGAATAAAGGAACCCAATCACAAGATCTTCATCTAAGAGGTAAGATTCTACTCCCTAGCTCTAAATTCCGGGATTTGGACTAAAAGTAGGTCATGAGAAGTATGATTCTTAGGTGTGGGAGTTTCTCTTTGTGCATGAATGTACCCATAAGGGTGGTGGGGAGGTTCTTGAACTAAATTGAGTGAATGATTTGTTGTGGGATGAACGGATTCCACCATAGAAACCTTGTGGTGGAATTTGCACACCTAGTGCTTGATGAAATGCCTAAGTGAGCTTAAACCATGAATCTCTCCCTAATTATGGTTAAATATTGTTATATATCTAGTTGATTGGAATTGCTATAAGTGTTGGGACATTATGGTAGTAGCTCACGCAAGGTATTTGTGGTAAAATCACTCTTAAGAATTGAATCCCACGATTTTCGTGTAATTCCCAAGTTGTTTATTATAAATTGACTATTCCGAACAAGCTTTATGCTGAAAGAGATATTTTCAATATGTGTTCTAAATGCTCTTGTCATGTTATGTTATCCTTCGGGAATGTGTTCAAAGTATGGGTTGCGTATTAAAATGTTATGACTTCTACTCCTGTTTCAAATGAAAGCTATTGCACCAAGTTGTGTAAGAAATCTCTACGTGCTCAATACTCTTAACTGTTGATATGTGGTACTTAATTTGTGGTCTCCGAAAAATTCTATATGTTGATGTTTATGATGATGATCCTTGAAAGTAAAGAAATGAAAGTGTGAAATATGAAATACGGTCATTGTGCCATGAAAGAAGAATCATATGTATGTCCAAGTGAGCCAATGAAATAACGATGTTGTAAGTAGTTGAAAGTACTAATTATGTGATAAGTGTGTGAAAGGCTATGATATGAACATATTTGTACTTTTATTTCCAATGTGTTACAAGCTCTTACGCCATCATGAGTAGAGGCTATGGTTTCTTAAATATTTTAAATGTTATTATGCCAAATTTTGGAAAGGAAACTCCATGATCTTATTGTTAATAACCTATGATGAGGCTTGAAAGTGAAAGAAGCGAGTATGAGATATGTTAAATGTGGCCATCGTGCCAAGAATGAGAATTACATTTATGGCCAATAGTGTCAACAAAATGAAAGAATGTGTGAAAGATTATGAAATGAGTTTTGACTCCTTCATATGATAATTATTTTTGATGTCCTATTATCATCCATGGCAAGTACAAGTAAGTGATAGTATGAATATGAAATGCGGCCGTTTGCAAAAATGAGAATTATGAGGCGTGGTATGTCCCAATGGTTTCAATCATAGTATGTATGCCTCTAAAATTATAAATTCATATGACTTAATTGTTATGTACCCAAGAATCATGAACTCAGATAATGACCATAAGATGACAAGAGAGTATAAAATGAAGTGGAAGAGGAACGTCTTATACTAAGTGATGATAAATCTTACGGAAAACGTATTTAGGCCATGTGACATTGAAATCGAATTATTGATTCATCATGCATGTGCTAATGTAATGAGTTGTGTTTCTCCATGATGAGCACGAACATGAAGTATTCCAATGATATGGGAAATTACGACCTTAAGTGTATTGTTAATCATGTCGCCTTGAGTTTATATATGGTCATGTGCATAATGATGTGTTATGAACCCTATGGACGGTCTATGAAACGCATAGGTGTATTGTATATGTGAATCCAATGGACTGTCTATGAAACACATATGTGTGTAATATTTGAACACTATTGACGGTCTATGAAACGCATAGGTTTATAATGTGAATTAATCCTGTGGAGGTCTATGAAATGCACGTGTGTATTGTACATGTAACCCTATGGACGGGCTATGAAACGCATAGGTGTATAAAATGTTAACACTGTGGACGGTCTATGAAACGCATAGGTTTATAAGATGATATGTGAACATTAAGGACAGTCTATGAAATGTATAGGTGATTAGTATGAATAAATACCATGGTCGGTCTATGAGACGCATTGGTGTATAATATGATATGTGAACACTAAAAATGATCTATGAGATGTGTAGGTGTAAAATAAGAGAGGGATATGGGCGGTCTAGTGAGACGCATTGTTAAAATATGATTTTTTTAGAGTGAGGAGAGAGATATTTTAGAGAGAGAATGAGAAGACCTAGCATGGTAACATCCATTATTGGCCCAATCTTCAAGAATCATGGATGTCAATCACAAGATCTTCATTTAAGAGGTAAGATTCTACTCCCTAGCCCTAAATTCCGGGATTTGGGCTAAAAGTAGGTCCTGAGAAGTATGATTCTTAGTTATGGGAGTTTCTCTTTGTGCATGAATGTACCCATAAGGGTGGTGGGGAGGTTGTTGAACTAGATTGGGGAATGATTTGTTGTAGGATGAATGGATTCCACCATAGAAATTTTGTAGTGGAATTTGCACACCTAGTGCTTGATGAAATGCCTAAGGGAGATGAAATCATGAATCTCTCCCTAATTATGGTTCAATTTTGTTATATCTCTAGTTGATTGGAATTGCTAGAAGTGTTGGGACATTGTGGTAGTAGCTCAAGCAAGGTATTTGTGCTAAACTTCTCTCTTAAGAATTGAATCCCACAATGTTCATGTAAGTCCCAAGTTGTTCATTATAAATTTACTCTTCCGAATAAGCTTTGTGCCGAAAGAGATATGTTCAATATGTGTTCCGAATGCTCTTATCATATTATGTTATCCTGTGGGAATGTGTTCAAAGTATGGGTTGCGTATTAAAATGTCATGACTTCTACTCTTGTTTCAAATGAAAGATATTACGCCAAGTTGTGTAAGAAATCTCAATCTGCTCAAGACTCGTAATTGTTCATATGTGGTACTTAATTTGTGATCTCCGAAAAATTCTATATGTTGATGTTTATGATGATGATCCTTGAGTAGAGGCTATGGTTTCCTACGACCTAGCATGAGAAGGTGTACAACATATTAACACTGTGGACGACTATGAGTGATCATGTTGACGGTCTATCAAACGCAAAGGTGTATTTTATAGGTAACCCTATGATCGGGATATGAAACGCGTAGGTAAATAACATATTAACATTGTGGACAGTCCATGTAACGCGCATGTGTATTGTATAGGTAATCCTATGGACGGTCTATGAAACAAATGGGTGTATTGTATATGTGATTCTATGGACGATCTATAAACACAGGTGTATTGTATATGTAATCCTATAGACGGTCTATGAAACGCACAGATGTATTGTGCATGAAATTTATAGGTGTGCGGTATGAATAAACACCATGGACGATCTATGAGACGCATGCGTATTATAGGGTATGTGAGAACTAAGGACGGTCTATGAAATTTATAGGTGTATGGCGGTCTATGAGACTCATAGGTGTATAATATGATATGTGAACACTAAGGACGGTCTATGAAATGTATAGGTGTAAAATAAGAGAGGGATAAGGATGGTAGTGAGACGCATTGTTAACACAGACAATAGGTGCTACTTTCATTGGTCTTGTTCCTATTATTTCAATTACGTTATATTATGTATGCCACGTATAGTTCATATGGCTCACTTGATCCCAAAAGAAATTCAGAATGATGTAAGTATAATAAGACTTGAAATGTGATTCTATGGGATGTATCGTTGTTTCTTGATGTACTTATTTGCCACTTATTTGAGTTGCCAAATTTTCATATGTTGTTTTGTCTACCTTACATACGAGTACTACTCAACATGTACTCACGTCCATTTTGCCGGGGGTGATAAGTTGGTATTTTACCAACTTATCTCCTCTTGATACTTAGACTTTTGTATGATTTTGTTGAGAAACCTAGGCATTTATTGAAGTTTATTTTCATATTTCAGGTATCAAGTGATTTAGAAGTGATGATGATGAAACCATGTGAAAACGATTCAAAAAGGAAACAAGCCTTCGCGAACGCGAAGGTATAGTCGCGAACGCGAAGAACAACTGGGCGGAAAAATCGGGCAGTTCTGGAATTTCACTTTTTTTTTAACCTAAAGTCGTTTAATACCCGACCTAGTTCATCTTTTGGGAGATCTTTGGCTTATTTTCAGTCCTTAGACTAGAGAAAAAAAGTTTTGTAAGCTAGGGTTATTGCACACAAACTTGGGTCTTGAAGATTTGAAGCTTTTGGTTGAGAATTTCTTACTCATTTATGCTCATTTCTCCATTTCCTTGCTTTCTATTGAATATTTAAGTGTATAGTATTTATTTCCAACACTTAAATCTTGTAAATGGGAATATTCATCTTCAAAGTGTGGATTAAATATCTGGTTGTGCTTATGTATTGGACGATTTTTATTTATTATGAAGTGAGTTATTGTTTCTTTAATTATTCTTGTTCTTAATGTTTGACTCGCCCATTAACTTCGAATTAATTTTGGAAAAGATAATTTGGGTTCGTAAGAGATTAATTAACAAGAACTTGAGGCTTTAACCCTCATTTTATCGATTCTACTTAGGGATAGGATTGAACAACTTGTAGCCATATCCGGGTGTGCTTAATCTCTTAATTGTTTTAGGGATAATTCAATTAGTAAGTCTTGCTCATCTTCGGAAGAAGCTAATAAAGAATTATTACCCAAGGCTAATGAACATAAACTTGCTCATATTCGTAAAATCGTGAAATACATTGGATCGTTACTTGAGTGTAATTCTCGATGCATCCATGCTTGTAGTCATTGATCATTTTACTTTCTTTCTAGGTTAATTTACATTTTCACATTTAGCTATAATATTCTCACAAGAACATTCTAAGTGTTTGGCATTGCATAATAAGTGATAATTCTCTTACATTCCTGATCGCCTACATATTATTCTCTGTGGGATTCGATCCCGACTCATAGTTGGGTAAATTATATTGCATGCAACCGTGTCCATTTACTTTTTAGTAGTGGATTTGGACGTCATCAGGGGGCGCTGCATCTTTTAATGGATGCATGTATACTTCTACAAGATGATATGGATCTTCTTCACTACTCCGCTTATGGTGAGCCCACTCAGTTCTAGTGGGTGTTTGGGTCTAGTTCACTTTATGTATTTAGTTATCTATTTTCATAGAAGCTACATGTACACTGTGGGTCATGTAATTAAAGTTTTGAGTTTTGTCATGTATTTATGTTCACAGTATTTACAGTTATTTATAAAGTTGTGTACCCATCATGAAAAAAGAATTTTAGGCCATTGAGCCAAATGTATTCAATTTAAAATTCAAGATCTAATTATGTTATGGTAAACCATGCATGAGTAAAGATGAGAGGTTGATGTAACGTAGGCTTTCTCGACCGGATTTACTCGGTTGAGCGCCGGTTGCACTCCCTGAGTTTGGGGTATGGCAGTACTTATCGCTCGCCAGCTATTCAGGGTTCTTTTAGTAAGTATTCAGGCCATGAGGGTCAGACTTCAAGGAAACAGTACACCACTCCGAGGGGTTGTTTCGAGTTCGGGGATCTTAGCCACGTTAAGAGGTTTTTCCCCAGATTTTGAGGCAATGTTGAGAAGAAGGACTATCGATCCATGATTACCGCGCCAGCTGCCGTACCAGTCTTTCGATTGCCTAGAGGCGGAGTGCAGGTGGGTAGGGGTCGTCCTAGAGGTGGAGGCCAGTCAGGTGGTGCTCTAGCCAGGTTCTAAGCCTTTCCAGCGAGACCAGATGCAGTAGCCTTAGATGTCATGATCACAGGTGTTATTTACATTTGTAGTAGGGATGCTATGATTTTATTTGATCCAAGGTCTACGTATTCATATGTTTCATCTCTATTTGCTCATTTTCTGGGTATTCCTTTATATGTATCCATACCAGTGGGAGATTCTATTGTTGTGGATCAGATTTACTGGTCCTGTGACTTTCTGTGGTTATGAGACTAGAGCAGATCTTATGTTACTCGATATGACTGACTTTGAGGTCATCCTAAGCATAGATTGGTTGTCTCCATATCATGCTTTCCTTGATTGCCAGGCCAAGACTGTTAGCTAGGCAATACCAGAGTTGCCTAGATTGGAATGAAAGGGTTCATATGTTAGTGCATCTAGTCGGGCTATCTATTTCCTGAAGGCTCGACACATGGTCGAGAAGGGTTTCTTGGATTACTGTCACGACCCGAATTACCCTCCCAAATGGTCTCGTAACGGCACCTAGTACCTACAACTAGGTAAGCCTAAAACTTGCGGAAAATAACAAAAAACAATAATAGAAACAGTAAAGAAGAAGAAATACTATAAAACTTTTAGCCGCTCGGCATTTACAGCTTTTACTTTCCCAAAACCTTGAACATCACAAAGTCACAAACTCTGAACTACTGTAGCTATATACAAAGAAATAAGGAAAACGTATCTATATATCTCCTATATCTGTACTAGAGTAGGAAGGGGACTCGTGAGATCCTACGGACGCGACAGAATTACCTCGCGGTCTCCTATGCAGCTGCTAAGATGCGCCTAGCCACTGTATTGTGTGTTGGTACCTGAATCTGCACATGGGGAAAACATGCGCAGGAAAGGGCGTGAGTACTCCACATTCGATACTCCGTAAGTGCCAAGCCTAACCCCAGTGAAGTAGTGATGAGGTCAGGTTGAGTCTATACCGAGTTTTAAAACAAGTCAATTATAAATAGAGCCCTCGGCTCATCACAACATATATCTCAACTATAAATATGCAATGCAGTACAAGGGAAAAGCTCCTGGATCTCAGTCTGTAGTCCCAATTTAAATATGCAATGCAGTACAGGGGGAAGGCTCCCGGATCTCCATCCGTAGTCCCAATTCAAATATGCATTTCAGTACAGGGGGAAAGTTCCCAGATCTCCATCTGTAGTCCCAATTTAAATATGATATGCCGTACAGGGGGAAACCTCCCGGATCTCCGTCCATAGTCCAAATTTAAATATGCATTTCAGTACAGGGGGAAAGCTCTCGGATCTCGGTCCGTAGTCCCAATTTAAATATGAAATGCAGTACAGGGGGAAATCTCCCGGATCTCCGTCCGTAGTCCCAATTTAAATATGCAATGTAGAAGCATGTCAGATACGACTTAATTAAACAGTTCAGGAAAAAACAACAGGCAAGAATAAAGTAAAAATGTCTAAGCATGGTGCAATTAGTAGAAAATAAGAGGAAATCAAGTAAGGACAGGTAGGAATTCTTATTATTAAGCTAACTACTCAATTAAGACATATAGGAATGAAAATGAGAGATTGCACGGAAGGAGAAACGGAAATTTAGAAACAATGAACCGTATACGCACTTGTCACCTCATGTACACGGCGTCCACGTAACAAAATCAGTATAAAAATGCCTAAGGGGGAGTCCCCAACACAAAGTTAGGCAAGACACTTACCTTGACTGCGCTAATCAACTCAATCCCACTCTCTTGCCACAAGTATCCGACTCCGGGTGGCCCAAATTTATTCAATCTGATTGCATAATGTAAATATCACTTCAAGGAAGCAAATAGCTAATTATTTCTAAGGTAATATGCGAAATTAGGAAATTTGGCCAAAAAATCCCCCGGCCCACGTCTCGGAATCGGGTAAATGTTGATATTTCCCGAACACCCATTCGCTCATGAACTCACTCGAACAAGAATCAACAAAATCCGACGTCTAAATCTCCCTAAATCCTCAGATTTCTACTTGGCGAAGTTTCATCCCAATTTCGTGGTTTTTCATCCAATTTTCATTGATTAGATTGAGGAAATTGATAGAGATTATTGATATACAAATGGATTAAGGTTAGAAAACGTTACCTATGATTCTCCTCTTCAAATTCCACTGAAAATCGCCTAATCCCGAGCTCTCAATCAATTTTGGAGTTATGAATTTCAAACCCTCGAATTTTGGTATAACCAGGCCAGTTATTTTGCATCTGCGACACTGGGATACCTGCGAAAACTCATTTAACGACCTGGGGTCGCACCTGCGGTGGCTGGGTTGCACGTGCGGCTCGGCACCTGCGGATACTCTTCCGCGCCTGCGAGTCGGGCCAGCCTAAGCTATGTCCGCACCTGCGTGCACCCTCTTCGCACTTGCGTGTCCGCACCTGTGGAAAAGCCATCGCAGGTGCGAGACACCAGAACCAGAAATGGTTCAGCTGCTCTTAAGGTTCCAAATTCACCCGTTAGGCATCCGAAACAACACCGAGGCCCCCGGGACCTCAACCAAACCTACCAACTGACCCTAATACCTTGTTCAAACTTAGTCAAGTCTTAAAAACACATCTCATAACATCAAAATCATCAATTATGCATAGATTCAAGCCTAAGAAATTATGAAATTTCTATATTTCACATCCGATGCCGAAACACATCAAAACTCATCCGAATGACCTCAAATTTTGCACACATGTCACAATTGGCATTACGGACCTGCTGTTGCTTTTGGAATTCCATTCCGAGTCTGATATCAAAATTTCACCTATCAGCCGAAATCGCCGTAATTCTAACTTTCGCCAATTCAAGCCTAAATCTACAACCGACCTCCAAAACACATTCTGAACACGCTCCTAACCCCGAAATCACCCAACGGAGCTAACGGAGTCGACGGAATTCCATTCAAGATCCGTCTTCACACAACTCTAGCTACGGCCAGATTTCTAAAGCTAAATTTCACATTTATGAACTATGTGTCCAAAATCACTCCAGATTTCATCACTCAATGTTCCGACAAGTTCCAATAACATAAATAGACATGGGAGAAGCGATTATTAGGGGATCGGGGCACTAACTCTCAAAATGACCGGTCGGGTCGTTACATCCTCCCCCTCTTAAGAAAATCGTTCGTCCTCGAACGAGTATAGAAACATACCTGAAGCTGTGAAAAGATGAGGGTACTGACTCCGCATATCTTGCTCGGTCTCCCAAATCGCCTCCTCGACTGGATGACCCCTCCACTGAACCTTAACTGAGGCAATATTCTCTGATCTGAGCTTTCTGACCTGCCTGTCCAATATAGCCACAGGCTCTTCAACATATGATAGATCCTTGTCCAACTGGACTGAGCTGAAATCCAAAACATGAGTCAGGTCACCGTGATACTTCCGGAGCATCGAGATGTGGAACACCGGATGAACCCTTGCTAGGCTGGGAGGCAGGGCTAGCTCATAAGCAACCTCCCCAACACATCGCAACACCTCAAAAGGGACAATAAATCTCGGAATCAGCTTGCATTTCTTCACGAACCTCATGACGCCCTTCATAGGCAATACCCGAAGCAAAACCCGACCACCAGCCACAAATGACAAGGCACGAACCTTCCGGTCCGCATAACTCTTCTGCCTGGACTGAGCTATGCGATATCTCTCCTGAATCACCTTCACCTTATCCAGGGCATCCTCAACCAAGTCTGTACCCAACAATCGGGCCTCGCCTGACTCAAACCATCCCATTGGAGACCTGCACCGCCTACCATACAAAGCCTCATACGGCGCCATCTGAATGCTGGACTGGTAGCTATTGTTATAAGAAAACTCTGTAAGAGGCAAGTATCGATCCCATGAACCTCCAAAATCTATCACACAGGCACGAAGCATATCCTCGAGAATCTGAATCGTGCGCTCGGACTGACCGTCCGTCTGAGGGTGAAAAGTTGTACTCAGCTCTACCCTGGTGCCTAACTCCTGCTGGACGGCTCTCCAGAATCGTGAATTGAACTGTGTACCTCTGTCTGAAATGATAGATACTGGGATACCGTGGAGGCGAACAATCTCTCTGATATAAATTTCATCCAACCTCTCAGGTGAATATGTAGTCAGCACTGGAATGAAATAGGCTAATTTGGTCAGCCGATCCACAATCACCCAAATAGCATCATGCTTCCTAAAGTCCGAGGAAGTCCAACCACAAAGTCCATGGTGATACGCTCCCACTTCCACTCTGGAAACTCAATCTGCTGAAGTAACCCTCCCGGTCTCTGATGCTCACATTTGACTTGCTGACAGTTGAGACACTTGGCTACAAACTCCACTATATCCTTCTTCATCCTTCGCCACAAATAGTGTTGTCTCAAATCCTGGTACATCTTCGCAGTACCCGAATGGATGGAATACCGCGAACTATGGGCCTCCTCAAGAATAAACTCCCGAAGCCCATCCACGGTGGGTACACAAATACGGCCATGCATCCTCATCACCCCGTCATCACCTATGGTCACATCCCTGGCATCACCCCACCGGACTCTATTCTGAAGAACCAAAAGGTGGGGATCATCATACTGGCGCTCTTTGATATGGTCATAAAGGGAAGATCGAGCAACCACAAAAGCTAATACCCGAAAAAGCTCAGAAAGATTCAACCTCACGAACTGACTGGCTAAGGACTGAACATCTAAGGCTAGAGGCCTCTCAGCTACATGAAGATATGCCAAACTCCCCAAACTCTCCACCCGGCGACTCAAGGCGTCGGCCACCACATTGGCCTTCCCCGGGTGGTATAATATAGTGATGTCATAGTCCTTTATCAACTCCAACCACCTACGCTGGCGCAAATTTAGATCCTTCTGCCTGAATATGTGCTGCAAACTCCGATGATCCGTGAATATCTCATAGGGAACACCATATAAATAATGACGCCATATCTTTAGGGCGTGAACAATCGCTGCCAACTCGAGATCATGAACAGGGTAGTTTTTCTCATGCACCTTCAACTTCCTGGACGCGTAGGCAATCACACTACTATCCTGCATCAACACCACTCCCAGGCGAATACTCGAAGCATCACAATAGACTGTATATGACCCTGAACTTGTGAGTAATACTAACAGTGGGGTTGTAGTCAGGGCTGTCTTGAGCTTCTGAAAGCTCTCCTCACACTCCTCAGTACATATAAAAGGTGAACCCTTCTGGGTCAGTCTGTTCATGGGCGCTGAAATGGATGAAAATCCCTCCACAAAACAGCGATAATACCCAGCCAAACCGAGGAAACTGTGGATCTCAGTAGCTGATGACGGTCTGGGCCAACTCTGTACCGCCTCCACCTTCTTCGGATCTACCTTGATCCCATCCGAAGACACCATACCCAATATAACATCAAAATCTACCATACTGAGTAATAATAAATCAGCTCTGGTCCCAACACCACTGATAGCAATCAAACATGACCGATATACACGGTCCACAACAAGGGAATCTCGCACCTGAGTAGAAACATAAACGGGGGAACTCAAAGAATCCCGAGATATCCCCAGATGTGAAGCAAAATAAGAAAGACACATACGAATATGTAGAGCCTGGGTCAAATAATACCGATGCATCCCTATGACAAACGGGAACAATACCTGTAATGACTGAATCTGAAGCAATGGCCTCGGATCGTGCCGGAAGAGCATAATACCTGGCCTGGCCTCCCTATCTAGGGAGACCTCGACCTCCCCGGCCTCCACCTCGAGCTCCCTGAGGCAGTGGGGTAGCAGCTGGGGCTGGAAGAATAGCTGGGGGACCTGATGGAAGGCGTGGAACCTGATAAGTCTGAGGTGGTGCGCCCCTCCTCACTCTGGGGCAATATCTGATCATATGAAGAGGGTCACCACCCTCAAAAAAACCCCTCGGAGGATGTGGCGGCCGTTGCTGACTCTGAAATGGCCTGCTGGACTGGCCAGTGATAGCACCTCAAGCAAAAGGCACCTGAGATACTGGTGGTGCATAATAAGGCTCCTGAGGTCTAAGAGGAGCTGGAATACCACTGGCTGCTGGGAGAGCTAAATGAATGGGGCGACTCACAAAACCCCTACCATAGCGTGCTGCTGGTGCACAGGCTCCTAAAAATGACCAGTCTCTCGAGACCTCTTGGCCTCTCTCTCCTCCCTGTCCCGGGCTAACATAGTCTCAATCATCCGGGAAATACTCACGGCCTGCTGGTAAGTAATATCGGTCTCCAGCTCTCTGGCTATACTGGTCTGAATACTGGGGTGGAGTCCCTCAATAAAGCGTCGAACCCTCTCTCTGACAGTGACAACCAAAGCTAGTGCACGGCAAGCCAAATCGCTGTAACGGACTGCATACTCTGACACAGTCATGGTACCCGGGCATAGCTGCTCAAACTCAGCACGCCAAGCATCCCTGAAGCTCTGAGGGAAAAACTCAAGTAAGAAGATCTCGGAGAACTAAGCCTAAGTAAGTGAAGCTGCCTCGTCCGTACTACTAAGCTCAAAGGCACGCCACCACTGATAAGTTGCTCCCCTCAGCTGGAAAGCCTAAAACTTGCAGAAAATAAGGCAAAACAATAATAGAAACAATAAAGAAGAAGCAATACTATAAAACTTTTAGCCGCTCGGCATTTACAGCTTTTACTTTCCCAAAACCCGGAACATCACAAAGTCACAAACTCTGAACTACTGTAGTTCTATACAAAGAAATAAGGAAAATGTATCTATATATCTCCTATATTTGTACTAGAGTAGGAAGGGGACTCGTGAGATCCTACGGACGTGACAGAATTACCTCGTGGTCCCCTATGCAGCAGCTAAGATGAGCCTAGCCACTGTACTGTGTGCTGGTACCTGGATCTGCACATGGGAAAACATGCACAGGAAAGGGCGTGAGTACTCCACATTCGGTACTCCGTAAGTGCCAAGCCTAACCCCAGTCAAGTAGTGACGAGGTTAGGTTGAGGCTCTACCCAGTTTTAAAACAAGTCAATTATAAATTTAAAACAGTGAAATATAGATAAGCAATGATAAACAGGATTAATGTAAACTGGAAGAATTAATAGCAGAAAGAGAGCCCTCGGCTCAGCACAACATATATCTCAACAGTAAATATGCAATTCAGTACAAGGGAAAAGCTCCCGAATCTCAGTCCGTAGTCCCAATTTAAATATGCTATGTAGTACAGGGGGAAAGCTCCCGGATCTCAATCCGTAGTCCCAATGTTAATATACATTTCAGTAGTGGGGGAAAGCTCCCGGATCTCCGTCTGTAGTCCCAATTTAAATATGCTATGCAGTACAGGGGAAAGCTCCCGGATCTCCGTCCGTAGTCCCAATTTAAATATGCATTTCAGTACATGGGAAAGCTCCCGGATCTCCGTCCGTAGTCCCAATTTAAATATGCAATGTAGAAGCATGTCGGATACGGCTTAATTAAACAGTTCAGGAAAAAACAACATGCAAGAATAGAGTAAGACTATCTAAGCATGGTGCAATTAGTAGCAAATAAGAGGAAATCAAGTAAGGACATGTAGGCATGCTTATTCTTAAGCTAACTACTCAATTAAGACATATAGGAATGAGAATGAGAGATTGCATGGAAGGAAAAATGGAATTTTAGCAACAACGACCCATGTACGCACTCGTCACCTCACATACACGGCGTCCACGTAAAAAATCAGTATAAAAATGCCTAAGGGGGAGTCCCCAACACAGATTTTGGCAAGCCACTTATCTTGACTATGCTAATCAACTCAATACCACGCTCTTGCCACGAGTATCTGGCTCCGGGTGGCCCAAATCTATTCAATTCGATTGCGTAATGTAAATATCACTTCAAGGAAACAAAATAGCTAATACGTGAAATTAGGAAATTCGCCCAAAAACTCCCCCGGGCCTACGTCTCGAAATCGGGTAAATTTTTTATATTTCCCGAACACCCATTCGCTCATGAACTCACTCGAACAAGAATCAACAAAATCCGACGTCTAAATCTCCCTAAATTCTCAAATTTCTACTTGGGGAAGTTTTATCCAAATTTCATGGTTTATCATCCTTCATTGATTAGATTGAGGAAATTGATAGAGATTATTGATATACAAATGGATTAAGGTTAGAAAATGTTACCTATGATTCTCCTCTTCAAATTCCACTAAAAATCGCCAAATCCCGAGCTCTCAATCGATTTTGGAGTTATGAATTTCAAATCCTCGGATTAACCAACCCAGGTATTTCGCACCTGCGACACTGGGATTGCACCTGTGGTGCCGCACCTGCGAAAATACAATCGCAGGTGCGGAAACTCATTAAAAGACCTGGGGTCGCACCTGCTGTGACTAGGTCGCAGGTGCGGCTCCGCACCTGCGA
This sequence comes from Nicotiana knightiana, assembly GCA_005239525.1. NCBI lineage: Eukaryota > Viridiplantae > Streptophyta > Magnoliopsida > Solanales > Solanaceae > Nicotiana > Nicotiana knightiana. Next base: position 77,890 of record ML376110.1, on the reverse strand, counting down.
ATACTCTTCCGCGCCTGCGAGTCGGGCCAGCCTAAGCTACATCCTCACTCGCATGCACCCCCTTCGCACCTAAGGAAAAACCATCGTAGGTGCGAGACACCAGAACCAGAAATGGTTCAGCTGCTCTTAAGGTTCAAAATTCACCCGTTGGGTATCCGAAACAACCCCGAGGCCCCCGGGACCTCAACCAAACCTACCAACTGACCCTAATACCTTGTTAAAACTTGATCTAGTCTTAAAAACACATCTCATAACATCAAAATCATCAATTATGCATAGATTCAAGCCTAAGAACTTATGAAATTTCTAGAATTCACATCTGATGCCGAAACACGTCAAAACTCATCCGAATGACCTCAAATTTTGCACACAGGTCACAATTGTCATTACGGACCTACTATCACTTTTGGAATTCCATTCCGAATCCGATATAAAAATTTCACCTTTCGGCTATCTAACTTTGGCCAATTCAAGCCTAAATCTACAACCGACCTCGAAAACACATTCCGAACACGCTCCTAACCCCGAAATCACCCAACGGAGTCGATGGAATTCCATTCCAGATCCGTCTTCATACAGCTCTAGCTACAGCCAGATTCTTTAAGCTAAATTCCATATTTATGGACTATGTGTCCAAAATCACTCCGGATTTCATCACTCACCGCTCCGACAAGTTCCAATAACATAAATAGACATGGGAGAAGCGGTTATTAGGGGATCGGGGTGCTACTCAAAAATATCGATCGGGCCGTTACAATTACCTAGATTATGCTCGGGATAATGCTGCAGAGACTCCGACGATTGATTCAGTGCCCGTGGTGCGAGAGTTCTCCGATGTGTTTCCTTCTAATCTCCCAGGCATGCCACGACATTGTGATATCGATTTCTAAATTGATTTGGCTCAAGGTTCCCAGCCTATCTCTATTCCACCATACCGCATGGCTGCAAAAAGTTGAAGGAGTTGAAGGAACAACTTGAGGAGTTGCTAGCAAAGAGGTTCGTTAGACTGAGTGTGTCGCCTTGGGGTGCACTGATGTTGTTCGTGAATAAAAAGGATGTGACTATGGGATATGATTGATTACCGCTAGTTGAACAGAGTTACCATTAAGAACAGGTATTCTTTGCCACGTAGTGATGATTTGTTTGACTAGTTGCAGGGTGCCAGGGTGTTCTCTAAGATCGACTTGAGATCTGGGTATCATCAGCTAAAGATTCGTGTAACGGATGTACCGAAGACGGGCTTTCGGGATAGATATGGTCATTATGAGTTTTTGGTGATGTCCTTCGGCTTGACTAACGCCCCGGTGACGTTTATTGATTTCATGAACCGAGTGTTCAGGTCGTATCTTGATTCTTTTGTCACTGTCTTCATTGATGACATATTGATCTACACACGTAGCATGGAGGAACACGAGCAGCATTTGAGAGTGGTGCTTTAGACCTTGGGGGAACAGAAGCTATATGCTAAGTTCTCCGCGTGCGAATAATGGTTAGATTATGTGGCATTCTTGGGGTATGTTGTAGCAGGCGAGGGTATTAAGGTAGATCCTAGGAATATCGAGGCAGTCCAGAGTTGGTATCACGCGAGGGTATTAGGTATGATTCTGTCACGACCCAAATCGGAGGGCCACGACGGGCACCTGCTGCCTTACTCAATCGAGTACCAACATAATGTATCCTTCTTATCACACCATCATGGGTCAATGAGCCAAAAGGTTCGTCATGAGATAACTAGAATAAAACATAAAGAATACTAGACATATGATGACCAAACATAATATAGAAATTTATACATGTGGCATGCGGGCCTACAAGGCCAACATGATCATTTCTACACTCAAAACATAGGCCGAAAAAGCCATACAAGTATCCATATATATCGCATATGTCTACAAGACTCTAAGAGTACATAAATGTTATAAAGGTCTGGACAGGGCCTCTTCATACCAATCAGTACATGTCCAAATCATACTGACCAAATAGACAATTCCGGAGCAAGTGGAGTGCTCCAACACCTTCCGCTGAGCTAATAGCCTACTAGAAGGACTCTCAACTTATCTATCAGGACTTGAGGGAATGAAACACAGTCCCCATGCAAAAAGGACATCAGTACAAATAAAGTACCGAGTATGTAAGGAATGAAAAGTATTATATGAAAGACATGAAAGAAACAAGGAGTAAAGTACTCAACCTATAAGTCTGAATAGCTCTGTGAATCATGAAACATTTATAATGTCATGCACGTGTGTGTAAATTTCATGTCATGCATACGTATATGCGTTAATAACATCATCAATCCTCTGAGGGCATCCCATCATACTATCTCAGCATCCGTGGGCAAAATCATCAATGTATACCAACTCTTCAGGTGGTGGTGCGTATATAACACCGTAATCTTTCCCCATACCCCATACAAATATAATATACATGTATATAATGCCATCCGGCCATAGGTCAATGTACATGCATAAATGAATGCAATGCATAAATAAGTAAGTCAGTAAGATCTCTCGGAATGTGATAAGATCAATATGCCATCAATTAATATCATGAAATCATCTTTATCAACATATTTTCCGACACCCATGAACATACGATATGATAGTAGGACATATGGGGAATCACGAACATAGGCGTCCCTAGTACTTCTACGAATAGAGTCATTTGTAAAAATTGCGCGTTTGCTCGTTTCGTTTGTATCATATGGATCATGCCAGAAAGAAAGAAAGGATAGCCTTAACTCCGTTGAGTCCTTAATACCTTCCAAAAAAAATTTCAAACAACTCAACTCAATCTACCATCGCATAAAGAGGTTCAAAATCAGTGACGAGTAAAGGCCATGTCCGTAACTTAAACTAGTAGCTCGTTTATGCAAATTTGGGCAGCATCTCCCCTGTAACAAGGTACTCATCAAATACCATATACCAACAATAAAAACCAGAGCAATACGATAAGAACAACATCAATAACAAGCTCATGACAACTAGCGCACCAATCCTATAACAAAGAAATACATGTACAACTTAGATGGCACTAGTATACCACGTATCTCAAGCGATAACTCGATTCTAAAATAAAACGGGCTGCATTTCCCATGATTTTACTGCTCCCTCAAGCCTACTATAGGCGATACAAAAACACTATACAACCATAAACTCAAAAACAATCTAGCTACAATTCGGGACCTTTAATACAACAAAAAACCCAAACATACCATAGCTCACCCAATCAACAAGTTATCAATTAGCCTGAAATTACAACGACGAGCGACCGGCCCACTAACCTACATATGTGACATTTATCCACGTCCTATATCCTTGCAAACTCCATAAATCAGAAGCACAATAGGCCAACACGAGTGGACTACAAAACAATCCACCAAAAGTGAAATAAATCGAACTCACGGCTTCCGATCACCGTCCTATGAGTTCTAACTATTAGGAAAAACATTTATCAATCTTCTTTGATATTTAAAAGCTTAAATATGGAAAGTATGTATTTCTTTAACTATAAGTACCTTCCAAAACTCAAACTTCAATGAAAAAGAGAGGCGGTATAATGATAGTCATGTCGTAGGGATCGTTCTAATCTTGATTTCGTACCCGGGATGTTAATCTTCTTTGAAACCCTTGTATAGAGATTAATTATAAGTTGATGGGGGGTTTTATGGTCATTTACTATGAAAAATTAAGAGAAAGACAATTTAAAACCAATATATATCAACTTTTGAAAAGTCAAAGAGGCGCTAGTTTGGCACTCTAGCATTGGCATATCTTCCGACGCTTATATCTTTTTATCCAGATATTGTATGAATAAATGGTTAAGTGAATTGGAAACTAAATTTCAATGCCTTATAATTTGTATATAATATGTCCCAAAAATACCTCATATAACACAAAAAATGTATTTCGCAAAATGCTTTAGTGACACACCTACTTGTCACATATGCAGTCTGTGCAGTCTCGCAAAACTGCAAATATCTCTCTATTACAATATTGCATCGACAAATGGTTTAATGAGTTATAAACTAGACTCGTAGATATTCATTTTGATGTGTGGATAATTCCTTAATTCCTAGTATATTGGAAGAAAATCCCTGCTACATTTGACCTAATTTTCAGCACATTTATGAATGTAACTTGTGATGATCTTTGCTAACTTTTGTTCCACAACGCGCTTGGATTCAAAACGTAACACACGACTATCATAAGACTAAAATAAATCATTACACAAACTCCTTATCACATTAAAAACCCTAGTATCACCCTATAAGTACATGTTATAACATTCCCAACTTGTCGACATTCGACGAAACTTATTTTCTTCAATTTGTTTAGCTTCTAAGCCTTTCAACCCTCTTGGTACTTGTTATCCATGATCTTAAATATTTGTAACCTCCAAGGTAACATGCTTAACTTATTTTATGTACTTTCAAAGGCGATCTCATTTCTCATCTTACATCAATGACTTACGACGTACTCTCACATCCGAAAACATGGGGTGTAACTTCGTTCCCCTCTTTAGAACATTCGTCCTCGAACATTGACTGATGCGCTTATCAGTATCATAACCTATTGCTCTTAAGAATAGTTTAATATTTCCCTTCCATCTAGACAACTGTTCCGTGAATAAATGTAAAGGCCAGGGCATTCTGCACTTTAGGCCTCTTTCTCACATCTCAACTTGTGATTGGAATTCTTCCAATCTCGTAATTGTTTCTACTTTCTATCGTGTAGCTTGTACGACTATGACCTTGTATGTGGCCTATGCGAATCTTCTCTCCATTTTCCTCTAGCTTTTTTATCCAATCTATATGCCTTACTTTGTGAATGTATGCAGAACTATGAAAGGTTGTCCCTCTGGGAATCTATAGGTGTACTTAAGTTCTTCGCTCGGTAGTTTGCCAAACTTATGACTATTTCTGTATCTTATTTCATAGGCTCGGTTATCTATGCTTATGGCTTTACTACAACTAGGTAGGTCATACTATACCATAACTCTTACTTCAATTTATTATTACTAAGGTCTGCTACCCAACTCCAGCTACTCTCTCACTGCTTATCCTATATGTATAAATCTAAGTCCTTTAATGCCTCCTTATTATCATTCATCTAAAAAATGGCATCATAATCTCCTCGAATACTTTGAAATTTTTATCCATATATTGTTGATTCACCTTAATGTTGATCCATAATCTACCATTGATAACTCGAAACCGCTTACGTAATATATTGTCACTAGGGCTCATGTCTCATCGGGGAACATCTGAAGTTATTTGCCTGATCCACATAGGGACAATAATATACTTCAATAAATGTATTTCATAGAATCCCAATGTGATTCATATTGTGGGGGTATTCTAATCCCATGAAATCTCTTCTTTTTGAAACATTACTCAACCGATGGCCTAAACATCATCCTCTTATAATTTATCACAACTACACCCTTACATTACTACTAGGGAATCATTCCATCTCTTCTAAATGCTCCTAGTCTTAGACTCCTCCCAGTTAATTCAAGCTATATTGAGCTTTCTATAACTTACGAAAACCATCATCTCTCTTGCTTTGATGGGATTGAATCCCGAGGAGTTACCTATTCTCGTCACCTTCTCACTCACCTTTTCTTATCCTTATTCCAATCTGCCTAAAACCTTCTCTCTCTATGATACTTTATTTTGCGACCTACACATAGTTTAACTTGCTAGCACCATAGATTTCCTTTCGTGCCTTCTATGGTCTTTAAATGTAAGCAATTACTCTTGCTGGCCGTTCTGCCACTTTTTGCATGAATAGTTGGCTTATCTTAGTTCCCACACATATTAGAATTCCATGAAACCCATATGATCTTGAATATTACTTTTGATTATACTTCCCGTTCATTAGTCACAATAGGTTCCACTTTCTTATAGAGTGCATTCAATGATTTAGCGAGACTATTCTTACAATATAATTTCTTCTTTAGATCACTATGCTTATGTTGAAGCCTTCTTCCTCTATTTTCTAAGCTAGTCTTTTGTTGTAGTACTTAGGGGGACCTCCCGACTCTTGTAAAGCTGCGAGCTTATTTCATCTTATAGCCGACGAAATTTTTGATGTTCTTACTCACATATAATTATCCTTTGTTACTTACATCCGCGCCATTATGCTCATAGAGTAGCTTCTGAAGTGAAATTTTGACTATCTCCCCAGTGGTACTTTTTTTTTCTATAACACTTATACGGTATATTTAACTACCTAACTCATATCTGAATATTTCTCAAGGATCACGACGTCATATCTACGAGACTGAATTCACTATGTTGGGGTTCTTTGCGTTTATCTTGCACGATATGTTGATTTATCCGAATCCTCTTGTCTATCCATAACCAGATTCTTACTGAATCAACTACTAACTACTCGTTGGTCCATTCTCATATCTATATTATGCGTAATCTTTTTTGGGTTATGTCCTTTGTCTTACTTCTCGCACAGGCTCCTTATGTATCAAGTGTCCATTCGCACTTATTTATCAATAATATCCTAGACGGGAACTCTTACCGCCTCTCCCGGCGTCTTGCTTTTATAATGTTCTAGAGTCGCTGTCACGACCCAAGCTGGAGGGTCATGACTATCACCCGGGCCATACTTGCCGAGCACCAACGTACATTTTATCTAACCTTCCTTATTATCTTTAAGGGCTGACGATATCAATATAAATGGTATACATGAATCATGAACAACCAACAATTAAAGACAATGGCATGAATGTACATAACATGGATGACATGACTATCAAGAAACTATATATAAGGTACGAGCTGCCCGCTGCCATGAGAGACTATACAACAAAAATCAGCAGACAAGGCATTCCAAACTATACATGAGTCGACACATGTCTATGAGCCTCTAAAGGAACATAAGTTCTGCAACATAGACAGAACAGGGCCCCGACATACCCATAATGTCTATAACAAAAATACATACCAAGACCACGACAAGTTCTGAGAAGGGATCTCGCCAATAACCGCTGAACTAGGCAGCCTACTGTGGTGGGGGATCTTCGCCTACCTGTATATCAGGATTTGTAGCACGACATGCAGCATGACATACAACATCCACAAATAAAAAGAGCGTCAGTACGAATAATGTACTGAGTATGTAAGGCATGAAAGCATAAATAAGAATAGTAATGTAAACAGGGATAAAGAATGTACAACCTGTAAAATTTTAGTACCTATGAGTGCTACTGAAATCAAATGCATGCGCCTCTGTGGGCATCATCATCATTATATCGTACTCGACCGTAATAGGCTCGATAAAAACGTACCCAGCCATCATAAGGCTCGGTAGAATCATACTCGGCCACGTGGATCTTGGTAAAACCCAACTGATCATTGGTTGCACAATAGTTTCCATACCCAGTCAACTGTAGCGCGGCTTGGTAGAGTAAAATAGGTACATATATATAATGCATATTGGACTCATTGGAATCACATTCTGAACCTTTCAGAGTGACGTAAGGTCGGTAACCTCCGTACACGTTATTAGGACTAACTCTTCATCATGGATCTTATAAGAATCAGGAAGTACCAACAACGTTGATAACATAAGAACAAGAGAAGCAACATCAACATCAATCGTTCCATAAGAAGAGAAACAATGTAAGTAGTGCTAGCTTCTAAGACTGGAGTATCTTTGGAAGCTCATTCATTGCATTATGTACAATCAGAGTCATGAAAAAGAAGGAAAGGGATAGCCTCACATACCTTTTATATACTGCTTAACCTCAAGCTATGCAAATATCACGACTCCTTAGTCTACAACAAGAGAAATGACTCTATCGTTATCATTTAAGCGTCGTAACTATTATATATCGGCCGCAACCTATTTTAAGATGAAATGAAATAAACCTCCCCTATTTATATGACTTCTTAAAAGTTAAAACAATCACCAAACAGCCCAAAAAACACCAATAAAATCATATTAAGCCTCCCAAAATAGTCCACCAACCAACAACTTTACTAACAAGCCTTTCGATAGATATCTCACAAGTTATAGCTTCAACGACTTAGCCGCCACTTGGATAATCTTAAATACATGTAGGGTAAGAGGTTACTTACCTTTAAACAGAAATAACAACTCCAATTTGACCTAATTTACCACGAAATATCCTTCCAATGGTGCCACAAGAACAAGGAAGTGAAACTAGCAATCAATTAGGGTTTTTCGGCACTAGAATCACTTTAGAAGACTTGACATCATCTAGTATTGATATTGAAAAAATGAAGGAGTATTTTTCAGAACATAAAACACTTAAAAAACCTCCCACACGAGCTGGAACCACCCAACAAGAACAAGAAGAAAAAGAAACTTACTAGCGCCACGGGATTCCGGACAGTTGATTTGTGTTGTTTGCCCTTTATTTGGGTCTTGGATGATGAGATAACCTTGAGAGAGTGTTTTTAGGGTTATAGGGTCTTACGATACTGAAAATAATGAGTTAAAACGGGGTTGAGGCATCTTGTATATATCCATATATCTCAACCGCATATGTGGGTCCCATAGAGAGTTTCTTGGTGCAGTCTCGCGAAAACGGGAATATCTCTCTACTCCAATGTTGTATCGACGAACGGTTTAATGACTTGGAATCTAGACTCATAGATATTTAATTTGGTAGTCAGATCACCCCATAATTACAAGTAAATTGGGAGAAAAGTTTAGTAACATTTGACCTAAAGTTTAAGAAAAATTATGAACGTAAGTTGCGACAACTTTTGTCGACTTTTGTTTCATAACTCGTTTGAATTCAGGGCATATGATACATATATTATATGATTCAAATACCTTAAAATACGGGTTACAACATCCTTGATTTGTTTAACTTCTAATACTTGTTAACCACTCTTATACACCCTTGTATCATTTAAGACCAATATCATTAACTTCTTATCATCTCAAAGAATATCTCTTCTCGAACTTATGTCGCCTAACTTATGGTGTGAACTAACATACACGAATATGGGTTGTAAAAGTCAGGACATATCTATAGGATCTGAACAAATACAACCCCACTTCTTTCGCCTTTTTTCCACATTCTTCCTTTACCACTCCATAGTTACCTGAACCACTTAACTCTGACTTAATACCACATCACACCATATTCCCCCCTTTAGGGGAGTACTAAGATATAGTGCTACGACGATATACCTATATATGTTTTACCTCTCATCTTTGGCGCCTTTTCACATAATCAATGACCCTTACTCACCTTACGGTAACCCTTCTATACTAGGGATAACTTAATTCCTTACACACAAGGGTGACACCTAGTTTAACTGGCACACTTAGTCCTTTAAGCTTAACTCTGGTCATAGTGATTGCTTTAGGGAAGCGTCTTCCTGAAAGACCTTTAAAGGCCATTCTTCTATTGTCTATTTTATTATTGCTGGAACGCGATCTTTGAAATGGTCACGATGTCAGCTATTATCAAATCCTTCGGTCCCTAATTCATGTTCAGTTTATCTTGTTCATTAGACCATACTGATTTCTATTACTGTGGGGGTCTAACTTTTCCTTCTGGTAATCATGGTGGAGTCACTAACTCATTTCTCAAAATGGGGATATGACTTTGTGTCTTAATACTCTGTTATTGTCTCAAGTCCTATCACCTCTTGTTTTTTCCTTCACTTTACTATAGACTTTGTAATCCTATCATATTTTGATTTATCGTTATCATTCATTTTTCACATCTTACTCATAATGCTTCATTTACTCCCTTCTTATTCTCCTGTTAATATTTATGTCTATCGCTTTATTGTGAAACTTCAACAAAACATTCCTTCTGTTTTATCTCCCCTTCCTCTATCCACTAGCTCTTCGGGTCACCTAACATTCTCTCTTGACTGGGCTTGGGAGCCATACTAAGGTAAATATTTAACCCTTCAAAATTCTAGTGCCTATCTTCTGAATTTTCTGAACATTCTAGTATCATATCTAACTGTACTATTCTAGAGTACCATCTGGAGATCTATTACCACGTTATGCACTACCCTTCGAAAATATTAGATAATGATAACAATCCATCCACAATTTTGGGTTACTCTAACCCCAGCTGGATCTTGATATCCTATCCTTTTCTTAATTATATCTATTAGCTCCCATAGGGCATAATTGAGATGTGTGTAGTCAATTGTATATATCTCTGTTACTATTGAAATTAACTCAAAATGCTTGTATTTCTCTGCTTAAATTGTAAAAATTGATAATCTTCACTAACTGGGTACCTTGTACCCTTCTTCACCTTGCTTCTTTTACTTGTTGAAACTTGTACTACCTTCTGATTCTCTTGTTTCTTTAAACCATATGGGTGGATAGATATTCATGCCATAGGGATCCTTATTGATAAGCTTACATGTCTTAGTACACACATGATCTACTAAAGACCTCACATTTACTCATCATAAGCTTGATGCAAAATCGAGTTCCTCTGACTCAACTCTTCCACAACCACAATCAATCTCTTACCAATTATCTTTCTAGAAGTAGGTATATATTATGAATAAAATAGAATTTAGGAGTTTGAATTCTTAAAATTGAGCTCTACTACATGATCTAGAGTAAGAAGAAAGAGTGATAGTCTTAAATTCCCTATAGCCTACTGCTTATAAGTGTGGTGCACAACACACCCATAAACAAGACTTTACTAGACAGAGTTTGTAGACTCCCTAGGATAGAACTGCTCTTATACCACTTTTGTCACGACCCAAATCAGAGGGCCACGATGAGAACCCAGTGCCTTACTCAACCAAGTACCAACATAAAGTATCTTTCTTATCACACCATTATGAGTAAATGGACCAAAAGGGCCATCATGAGATAACTAGATTAAAAAATAAGGGAATACTAGACATAGGACGACCCAACACGATCTAGAAATTTATATATATGACATACGGGCCTACAAGGCCAACATGATCATTTGTACACTCAAAACATAGGCCGACAAGGCCATACAAGTATCCATATACATGACATTTATCTACAAGACTCTAAGAATATATAAAGGTTATAAAGGTTGGGACGGGGCCCCGCCATACCAATCAATACATTTCCAAATCATACTGACCAAATAGGCAACTCCGGAGCAAGTGGAGTGCACCAACACCTTCCGCTGATCTGATAGCCTACTAGAAGGACTCTCAACCTGTGTATCGGGACCTGCGGGCATGAAATGCAGTGTTCACAGGCAAAAGGGACGTCCGTACAACTAAAGTATCGAGTATGTAAGGAATGAAAAGTATTATCTAAAAGACATGAAAAAAACATGGAGTAAAGTACTCAACCTGTAAGTCTGAATAGCTCTATGAATCATGAAACATTTATAATGTCGTGCATGTAAATGTCATATCATACATAGGTATACGTGTACATAACATCATCAAGCCTCTGAGGGCATCCCATCATATCAGCTCAGCCTCTATGAGTAAAATCATCAACGCTTATCAATTCGTTAGGTGGTGGTGCGTATATAACGTTGTAACCTTTCCCCATACCACTTACACATAAAATATACATGTACGTAACGTCATCCGGTCATGTGACAATGTACATGTATAAATGAATGCTTTGCATAAGGAAGTATGTCGGTAAGATCTCTCGGAATGTCATAAGATCAATATGCCTTCGGTTAATATCATGAAATAATATTTATCAACTTAAATATTTTATGAGACCCATGAACAAACGATTTGATAGTAGAACATATGGGGAATAAAGAACATAGGCATCCTTGGTACTTCTATGAATTGAGTCATTTGTAAAGTTTTTGCGTTTGCTCATTTCATTTGTATCATATGGATCATGCCAAAAGGAAAGAAAAGATAGCCTTAACATACCTTAACTCCATTGAGTCCTTAATACTTTCCAAGCAATTCTTCAAACAACCCAACTCAATCTACCATAGCATAAAGAGATTCAAAATCAGTGATGAGTAAAGGCTAAGTCCGCAACTTAAACTAGTAGCTCGTTTATGTAAATTTGGGCAGCATCTCCCCTGTAACAAGGTCCTCATCCAATACCATACACCAACAACAACAACTAGATTAATAAAATAAGAAGCATATCAACAACAAGATCAGGACAACTAGCGCGCCAACCCTATAACGAAGAAATACATATATAACTTACATGGAGTTAGTATACCACATATCTCAAACGATAAATCGATTTTAAAATAAAATAGGCTGCATTTCCCCTGACTTTAGTGATCCCTCAAGCCTACTATAGGGTAGACAACACCACAATACAAGCATCAACTCAAATACAATCTAGCTATAATTCGAGACCTTTAATACAACAAAAAACCCAAACATACCATAACACACCCAATCAACAAGTTATCAATTAACCAAAAATTTCAACGACGGGCGACTATCCCACTATCCTACCACATGTGGAGTTTCTCCATGTCCCCTATACTTCCAAACTCATAAATGAGCAGCACAATAGGCCAACACGAGTGGACTACAAGAAAATGCACTAAAAGTGAAATAAATCGAACTCACGACTTCCGATCACCATCCCGTGAGTTCTAACTATTAGGAAACAGATTTATCAACCTTCTTTGATATTTTAATGCTTAAATATAGAAAGTATGAATTTTCTTAACTATTAAGTACCTTCCAAAAATCAAACTACAAAGAAAAAAGGAGGCGGTATAATGATACTTACATCGCAGGGATTGTTCCAATATTATTGCTTCTTGATTTCGTACCCGGGATGTTAATCTTGTTTTAAACCCTTGTAGAGAGCTTAAGGGTAAGTTTATGGGGGTTATATGGTTTTTTTATATAAAAAATAAAGAGAAAGACGATTTAAATCCTATATATATATATCAACTTTTGAAAAGTCAAAGAGGTGATAGCTTGTCACTCTAGAATTGGCCCTTCTTCCAACGTTTATATCTTGTTTATCCGGATGTCGTATGAACAAATGGTTAAGAGTGCTATAAACTAAATTCCAATACCTTCAATTTGGTACGTAATCTGTGCCAAAAAAACCTCATATAACACACAAAGTGTATTTCTCAAAAAGCTTTAGTGACACACCTACTTGTCACCTGTGCGGTCTGCACAGTCTCGTGAAATTTGAAATATCTCTCTTATCCAATGTCTTATTGACAAACAGTTTAATGAGTTAGAAAATAAACTCGTAGATCTTCAATTTGATATGTAGACCATCCCGTAATTCTGAGTATATTGGGAGAAAAGCTCCGCTCAATTTGACCTATGTTTCAGTATATTTATGAATGTAACTTGTGATGACCTTAGCCAACTTTTGTTCCACAACTCGCTTGACTTCAAAGCATAGCATACGCCTATCATAATCATAAAATAACTCTTAACATAATCTCCTTATAATGTTAATAACCCTAGTATCACCCTAAAAGTACACGTTATAACATTCCCAACTTGTCGACATTCGACGGAACTTATTTTCTTAAATTTGTTTAGCTTCTAAGACTTTCAACCCTCTTAGTACTTGTGATCTTAATGATTTGTAACCTCCAATGTAACATGATTAACTTAATTTATGTACTTTCAAAGACGATCTCATTTCTGAGTTTACATCAATAAACTTACGACGTACTCTCACGTAAGAAAACATGGGGTGTAACATCGACGCGTTTGAAGTAAGTTGAGAAGCTTGAAGTTCATAACTTGATCCAATTTGGTTTTGGGGTTCGATTCTTAGTTTGGATGTTGTTATACGTGTTTCGAGAGTTTGAGCAGGTCCATATTATGGTTATAGATTGTTGGTTCATTTTAGATGGGGTCCCGGAGGGCTCGGGTGTGTTTCGTACCGCTCGAAACTAAGTCAAAAATCTACTGGTGTGCTATTCTGGTTTCCTTCTTCGCGAATGCGAAGGAACCCACACAATCTTGAAGAAGGAATTGGGGAATTGTTTGTTTTGTGATTCGCGTTCGCGAAGTCTTGGCCACGTTCGCGAAGGTTTGGGCCCAGTAGGCTTCACGTTCGCGGAAGACCTATCGCGGTCACATAGAGTTGAGGGCCTGGGACTAGGCAACCTAGTTGCCTTACGCTTTCGTGAGTTGGGAATGCATTCGCGATGAAGAGGCCACTCAGTGCATCGCATTCACGAGTGTGCTCTCGCAATCGTGTAGAGAAATTTTCTTGTGTTCATCAGTCTAGCCTTCGCGATCGCGAGGGCTTGTCCGTGATCGCAATGATGGCACAGACCTGGGCAGAATGTTTTAATAGTCGGGACTTAGGCATTTTAGCCCATTTTTCTCACTTGTTGGTCGATTTTAGAGCTCTTTGAGGATGGATTTTCATCTAGCACTTTGAGGTAAGTAATTTCTACAGAATATGAGTTTAATACATGCATTTTGGGTAGACTACTAACACATCTTGTAGAATTATGAGTTTAGTTTGAAAAACTTAGGTTTGATAAAAATGGGATTAGAACAAGAAAATGATTATGAAATTGAGTGGAAATTATATATTTGGGTTCGTGAGGTTATGGGTACCATTTATCTTCGAAAATTTCCAGAATCCGGTAACATGGATCCGGGGTGAATTTTAGGAATCTTCCAATTTTTGTTGGGTAATTACTCTAATAGCTAATTTATAAACTTTTAAGTTTATGTTGATTAAATTATATAACATTTGACTAGTTTCGGATTATTCGGCAATGACTTGGGGTTTTAGAGCAAATTACTGGACCGTAAATGAGCTTGGACACAGTTAGTGTCTGGCCTAGCCTTGTTAGAGGGAATTCATCCCCTTAGGTATATTTGTTGTGTATTACTTGTGTGGGAGCTACGTATGCACGAGGTGACGAGAGTCCGTGCGTAGCTATATTCCATGTTATGTCCGAGTAGACTTAGATCCACATCATGCTTTTTGTTGTACTGTTGTATTTATCTAGCGTATTGGCTTCCTTGAATAGAGCTCAAACTAGAGATTTAAAGCTACAGTTATCGATGTAACCTTCTTCTTTTGTAAAATTGAGGAATATTTAATAACTATGAAAAATTCATGTCCTCTCACGTCGCAAGTACTTCTTTGAGCGAGGTAAACTTCTCTACTCTTATGGGATCAGGTCGTTCGCCTCGACAGTATGATAACACCACTCTATAGGATCAGGTCATTCGCCTCGGTAGTATGATAACACCACTCTTATGGGATCGGGCCATTCGCCTCGATAGTATGATAACACCATTCTTATGGGATCGATTCATTAGCCTAGGCATTATGATGGTAACACTACTCTTATGGGATCGGGTTGTTTGCCTCGGTAGTACTGAGTAACACTATTCTTGTGGGATCAGGTCATTCGCCTCGGCAACTTCGTGCTTAATAATCGAATGGATTTCAGTTTGACTAATTGAGTTAGTGCCTTCACGGCCAGTTATGAGATGTTGGTGATTGTGTTACAGACCCTTGCTGTATTTATTGCATTTTATTTATTTGATCATTTATAACTGTTTTATGCCCACCATGTCTACTTTATGCACTTTTATTGTTATTATTGACCTCTAGTAAGTGTCAAGTCGACCCCTCATTACTACTTCTTCGAGGTTAGACTAGATACTTACTGGGTATGTATTGTTCTCCATACTCAAGATACATTTTTGCACTGATGAGCAAGTACTGAGACAGGTTCCACTAGTGGTAACGCGGGCATAACCGAACTTAGGGGTGAGCTTCTTTCCTTGCTACGATCCACAGCACCGGAGTTTCCTTCCATCTTATTTACTATTTATGTCTATTACTTTGAGACAGTAGTCTTAGTAGTTTTGTATATCCCCTAGATTGCTCAGTACTTGTGATGCCGGATTTTGGGATTTGCTGCACTTTTGTACTGCTGTACTTGTCATTTCTATCATAACAAACTTTGTACTTATTATGTGGATACTTGTTTAAAAGGACATATCACCCTTGCATGAAATTTAGTGTAGTTAAAAATATGTTAAAAAGGGATAAATACATAGTTGTTTCGCTTGTGGGCTTGCCTAATGGTGGAGTTAGGCGCAGTCTCGACCTAGTACGAAATTGGATCATGACAGGATACCCGTCTGAAGTGATCAGAGCACTTTGATTTTTGAAGGAAATTCGGATTGTGTACCGGTCCGAAGTGATCGGAGCACTTCGATTTTTGAAGGAAATTCGGGTTGAGTATCGGTCTGAAGTGGTCAGAGCACTTTGGTTTTTGAAGGAAATTCGGGCTGAGTACTGGTACGGAGTGGTCAGAGCACTTGAATTAAAAAAATCCGGGTTGAGTACCGATCCGAAGTGGTCGGAGCACTTGAATGAAAAAAGGAAATCTGGGCAGAGTACTGGCCCGAAGCAATATCGGAGCACTTATATCTAAGATACTCGTATTGGAAGGTGGGCGCTTGATCTTGAAATGAAATTCCCATTGTTCAGGAGGGCGCCTGGAAAATCCGGCTTTGAAATTAAATGCCCATTGTTCATGAGAGCGCCTAGAAAATTTAGGATTTGAAATGAAATGCCCATTGTTCAGGAGGACGCTTGGAAAAGCAAGAAGTTATTTTTTCTATGTAGGAAAATTGATGAAAAGGGTTCTGTAATTAATGATTTAGGTAGGCAATAGATGCAAAATGATAGAATTTTGAAATGACATGGCCGTTTCTGACTGGGACTGCCTACGTATCCCAATGGAATCAAGCCAAAACGTAGTTCGATTATGATAGATGGTTGAATTCGATGTGGATTGCCTACATATTCCTACCAAAGGAAATCAAATCACGACGTAGTTCTGAATACAAATGATTTTTTGGCTTTCTAATATAAGAGTGTGACCGGACCTTATGTGTGTTGCCTACGTATCCCCTCATGGGAAGTCAGGTTAGGTGTAGTTTTTTTACAACAAAACCTAACAAAAAATGACTCATTTTGTTTCTGCAATTATTTTTGTTGTTTTGTAGCTTGTGTACAAAATATTTTAAAGAAAGACTGTGATATTGTTGATCAATCATTTTTACTTGACTTTGGTTGGTACCAATAATTAGTTTTGTGCATAAGAATATTCAGCATATACTTTCCAGCAAACCGAGATCAGCTTATGGGTAATTCCTATAGCCTCGAGTGGTACCTCATGTATACGTAAGTGTTGTCAAGATTTGTTCATCTTCCTTCAATAAAAGGTATTGAACTCTGCCCGAATCTTGTTTCAAATGCCTTCACCCCGAAGAAAGTCCTAATTTTTACACATATGTGAGGTATTTTTTGGGACATTTTTGCGAAGCACACTGACACTCAGGATGGCATTCAATATATGCAATTGAGATACCATATGCTTGACCTTTATGTGAGTATTCACTAAGGTGAGAACACTTGGAATAGGATCATGTATGGCTTTGTTTTTGGCTTGTAATGTAGGCTTGGGGTCAGGTAGGATATTCATTTGGGATAAAAAGTGACTAATCCCTCCTTGAGCATTGCACTGTATCCGTGTCCTTGGCGTTCAAACCATGCTTCGGCATTTAATCTTGTTCGTTTTGATGTATTTTTTCTTTGTTTTAAATTGTTTTGAACTTGTAGGAGATTCTTCTTTCTTTTCGGAGATTTTCTTTCTCTTTCTTTTTCCGTTTTGAAGTTTCTCATGCTTTGCGGGAGTTTTTCCTTCTATTTGTTGGAGTTCCTCTTATTTGAGTTGTGGAGTTTTCTCCTCTTTGTTTGATTTTGTTCTAATTTGCGGAAGTTTTCTCCTTGTTGGATCCTCCTTTTGAACTTGCAGAGTTCTGCTTTTCTTTTTCTGAAGTCATATCTTTGATCGTCGTGGACTTTGTCTCTTTCGCCTTTTCAGGCTAGTTGCCTTCACTTTGGTCTTCGTCCAAAGTTACACGTTTTCAGTGCGCTCAAAGAGGTTGGGCCAAGAGAGGAATGTGCATTAAGCACAAGAAAGGGTATAGGCTAAGATGTGGATGTCCAAAAAGAAAAAGGCTTCTGGCTGAAGGGAGTAATGCTAGGGATCAATGTCATTTTGTAGGCTTGAAAGGCTTAAACGGGTCAAAGAAGCCCTACGATCCTTTTCCAAGCCAAGAAATGCTTAGGATTTCGCCTCAACAGACATTCAGGCCAACCTATAGATCTACAATGCCATGTAATGAATTTTAATCTAAGCTCCCCACACAATGCACATGAAACGATGAGGTTGGCTTTATTCTTACCCTAACTTTAAGTAGGAGATTTTTTCAAGTGTTACTAAGGTATAATTGAGAGGTACCACAAGAGTCTATGGTTTACCTGACGTTGATCCTCTCCATCATACCAATTAACATGTTCTTTCCCATGCACACTCCTAACTATGCTAGTACCAACCAAGTCAATATTTTGATGATTTTTTGACCTTTTTTTTTCTTTCTTCTATATGTTTTTTTTCTTATTTTAGTAAATGGGACCAAATCCGAGGATGAGTTCCCCTTTTGAATGAACTTTTGGATTTTGAGGTAACAATAGTATTTTTGTTTTTCTCTCTCTTTTTTTGACTTAAAATTTTGTTTTTTATTGTGATTTTGAAGAAATGAGACCGATCCCGAAGGTTGCCTACGTATCTCTTGAAATAGAATCAGGCCAAGTGTAGTTCAGGAAGGGTGGAAGGAAAATATTTTTTAGATTTTTATTCTTTTTCTTTTTTTAAAAAATTTTGAATTAATAAATTTTGTGGTTTTTGAGAAATATAATTGAATGTAAAACGGGCTTTGTGGTTACCATTCCAAAGCGCTATCAGAGTATTGAATGCTAGATGGGCTTTGTTACCATTTCGATGAGATATCGGAGCATTGAATGTTAGACAGTCTTTGTAGTTACCGTTGCGTATAGGAGCATTGTTAGTATGGGGCTGCGTACTGTTACGTTTAGTAGCACTAACTGAAATTAAAATGATGGGCTATGTACCGTTCCGTATAGGAGCATTGTTAGGACGGGGCTGGGTACCATTCCGTTTAAGCGTTGACATGAAAGTAAAATGACGAGATGTGTACCGTTCCATATAACATAATTGTTTGTATGAGGCTGGGTACCATTCTATTTAGAAGCACTCCCATGAAAGTAAAATGACGGGTTGTGTACCGTTCTGTTTAGGAGCGCTGATATGAAAGTAAAATGACGGGCTCTGTACCAATCCATATACGAGCATTTTTAGTACGAGGTTGGCTACCGTTTTGTTTAGGAGCGCTGACAGAAAAGTAAAATGACGGGATGTGTATCATTCTGTATAGGAGCATTGTTAGCACGGGACTGGGTACCGTTCCGTTTAGTAGCGCTGACAGGAAAGTAAAATGACGGGTTGTGTACCATTCCGTATAGGAGCATTGTTAGTACGAGGCTGGGTACCGTTCCGTTTAGGAGCACTTATAGGAAATTAAAATCTCCATGCGATGGGAGGGATAAGAAAGTAACCCCTTGCACGATGGGAGTGACAGTAATTGAGACCTCCACAAGATAAGAGCTTTTTTTTTATTTTTTGAAAAAATGAGATTAAACCCGGGGAAGGTCCTTGATTGATGATTTTTTAGTTTTGAAAATAAGATTGAACCCAGGGAAGGGTCCTTGATTGATGAGTTTTTTGAAATATAAGACCGAAGCTGAAGGTTGCCTAAGTATCTTGTCGAAACGAGGATCAGGATCAGGTCAGGCGTAGTTCGGGAAGGTTATAGATAAAGGGGAGTTGTTTTGTATTTTGAATTTCCTCAAGAAAAGAGGATGACATTTTCGTATTTTGATTTTTATATCTCACAGAGAGACTTCTAGAGAAGAAACAGAGGAAGGTATATATATATATATATATATATTTTAATTATCTTTTTTTATTTTTTGGAGATCATCCTTTCGTAAGGATTTTCGGTCAACTGTGATCTAGGTGGCCAGACTTGACCAATTAGTCTAGTTATGGATGAGAAAAATCGGATACATTAAAGGCTGCCTCCGTATTTTGACACGAGATCAAGAATCAGGCACACGTAGTTCATGATTATTAGGGATAGAGGAAGATGTTTCAGATTTTTTTTTAATTTCCTCAAGGAGGAATTATGCAGAAATATGTTTTTTTTTTAACTTTGATTTTCCTTTAATGTCTACAGAAAGACTTCGAAGAAACAGGGGAATGATCCATACATTTTTTAAATTTTTCTTAGAGATGACCCTTTTCGCAAGGATCTTCAGTCACAATTGACTCAAGTGGCCAGACTTGACCGACTCGCCTAATTAAGGACGAGAAAAACCGGACCCGTTATAGGTTGCCTACGTATCTTGACACAAGGTCAAGAACTAGGTACATGCAGTTCGTGAAAGTTGGAGAGTGTAAGATATATGGTTATCAACACTTTTTTTACTTTCCTATTTTGAAGGAATTACAACTAACAACAATAATTCTATCACAAATATGTATGAAGTGCAAGAGTATAGACAAACTCGGAGCGATGCCTCATTGTACCCACGATTGTGTGTGGTGCCTCTGGAGTTGAAGAGTGACTACATCCAGAAGATGTGTCCCAGCTGGTCCGTTGAACAGTTGCCTCGATGCCCTTCACTATTTGTGAGACAGTTGTTATGGTTGTCTCCCAATTGATTATAGGGATATTTTGTTGCAGCCTTCCAGCTGTCCACAAGAAACTTTTGTTCAGTTGATGTGTTGTCATAAGATGAAGGAATCAAAAATTATAACTAACACTCCCCTGATTGTTCGGTTGATGTTCCGCAATCTCCAATGTTGGGTGCTATATCCCGTGCAGTCCCAGAACGATGCACCTTTTGGCTGTCCCTAGCAACCATTTGAGGATCGTCACTGGTTGAAAATCGGGAACGATGTTCTGATCTGAATATAGCAAAGTGATGAGAGCAACAATGTCATGAAAAATGATGGAGTTCATTGTAAAATTACTACTCTCCTGATTATCTGACTGATGTTCCACCAAAGTCCAAGTCCATATGATATCTCCCGTGAAGCGTCCAGGATGATATTCCTACAAAACTCAGAGGAGAGAATGTTAGAGTCCCTCTCAGGTAAAGTCATAAAATTAAGAGGGTGGCGAGTTAAGCTGTGCAACATATGATATATCTTATTGTGAACGGGAATGTGATGCCGTCATTCCATGATAGTTCTAGAGATGATGTTGTCCCTCTTGTGTCCAAAGAAAAATTCTTAGTTCAAGGGAGGGAAGTTGATTCATGTTGACTTGAGGCTTCACTTTTCCTTCCTTGTCTATCCGAGTTAGGCGGGCATGACACTCCTCGAAACTTGACTAACAACCTGCCCTTGCAACTAAAATGAGTTGATTTGTATCGAATCTCTGAATTTTGAATAGTAGGAGTGAACACTATGGCTCCATAGCCAGATTTTTGAAAAGATTACTTGCATCCCATATGTTGGGATTTAAGTCGAGTGAGGGCCATAGCAAGATTGGCATGATATTCTGATGTTTGGGATTTTTGGGTAGAGTTCGGTTGATACTCTCGGAGATTTCTGTGTTAAGAGCATCATTGAAATGTTCCAAAAGAATTGCCCCACTTTCTAATACTAAAGAAATTTATTTGAAATAGTGGGGAGACCAAACCCTTATGTAGGGTTACCTACGTATCCTTCCAGAGCAAGAATCAGGGCGAAACGTAGTTCAGGCCAACTAATGGGATTAAGAGATATGTATGGTTATCATGAATGAGTGATTGTTCTTTGAGAAGAAATGTGATTATGAATGAGTATCCTTGGGCGGGTGGGTAGAGACTGGTAATTCTCAAATATGAGATTGATTGTAGCATGGCATGTGGATTTGTTTTAAATGACAGAAGTCGGTGAAAGTGTGAGGTATAATTAAGAAGAATACGATCAGTGGAAGGTGTACCAAGATAGATTGATGTATCTTTGAAAAGAATGGTAGAGCCCAGATGATGGCATGATTATGGGGATGGTCATGAAGACCATAATGAATATGTGTATTTGAAAGGTCAAGGTTCAACACAAGTCAACCAAGGTTTAGTCAGACAGAGAGAACTAGTGGTGGACAACAAGTAGAAAGTATATGTAGCAGATAAAGGATACATACTAATAGTAGACAAAGAATATATAACAAATATACGAAGAATATGTAGCAAGTAAAGGATATGCAATGATTGATTCAGCTAAAGCAAGTTGCAAGATATGTGTACAATGACCTAGGAATTCTAAGAGTAGATTTACCTAGATTCGGACATGAGTTAAGGACAACTACGAGATAGTACGTATTTAACCTTGTATGCCAATCTCTGAAGCTAGAGAGTTTTGTAAGAAGGTTTGAAGGGATGAAAAGACAACCCTCGCGTGACTTGCATGTGATTTTGTACGATCAAGAGTCTATACAAAGTAATGACAATTCAATAAGGTAGTACCATAAGCATGTGACAAAAAATATACAACATGTGCATCTTTGAAAGCATATACAGGATGGGTATGTATAAAAGAATACACAACATAAGCATATACAAAGAACGTACAACATAGGAACGACAAAGAATATGCATCGTGAAGCACGCAATAGAGAGTACACGATTTGAAGTACGCAAAGGAGAACATGCGACTTGAAGCACACGGCAAAGATATAACTCAAGGCAAACAACAAGGGAGATACCGCTTGAAGCAGATGAAAAAGAATACACCGCCTGAAGCGCATCACAAACAATAGACCAATTGAAGCATATGCAACATGAAGCAAGGATATACAACTTGAAATAAATAATATACAACTTGTAGTGAAGACTATACGACTTGAAACATGTGACAAAAAAAATAAAAGTTGGAGTATTGGAGAATATGTACTCCCTTAAGTAATTGATTAAATCCGATGTGGTTAGAACCTAAAATATCCCTAGCAGAGTCACCATGTTGATGCACCATATTTTGCACAAGACAAATCAATGTACAACTTATAGTACTTTACAAGGTTAAATATTGTTTAGAGTCGCGACCTAGTATTTCAGGTATACTAGGACGCCTATACTACACTGTGTTATGTACACTTTAATTATGATCTGTGAAACCGTTGAGATTTTGAGTAAGGGTTCAAGTTATCTTGAGGGGAAAATGTTTGCATCCCTCAAGATCCACAAAATGTTGTTCATGTGGACTCAATCAAATAAATGAGGGAAGGTTCAAAAGAATGATTAATTTGACATATACAAAGAGCAGTGAAGTAGCTTGAATGAAGAGTGATTGAACAAGAATGTCACATGGTGAAAGATAAATGTCTATGTATGATAAATTATATACAAAAGAAGAATGAAGTATATGAGAATTATATTTTTTGTAATTGATAAAATGCAAAGCAAAAATTGAGTAACAAGTGAAGTATTTTGTAAATTAACTGGATGAATTGTAGCTAAAGAATTAATGTACTTGAAAGAATGTAATTTATGTCTGAGGGTAAATTATTTTGAGTGAGGCTAAATTGTAAAGAAAGGACAAACATACTTTAAAGTGATTGGCTAAGAGGGGGAGATAATTACTTTTAAAGATCTTTTTTTTAATGTAATGAATAGGGTAACAAAGGAATTAATTTAATATTTTACACAAAAATACGTTAAAGAAAGGACAATTAATTGTGTCGAGTGAGTGGTTAAATATTTATATTTTACGTGCACATGTAGTAAAAATGGATGAACAAAATGTATGAAATAGTTTAGATTTTTTAAAAATTGGTGCACAAGACGCAGAGAGAAGAATTTGGTATTTTTAAAGAATAGGTTATGTAAGAAATGAATAATATATGATTTGATTAAAGTACATAATTGGTAAAAAGGATAATTAACAATTCAAGCAAGATTAAAGGATGCACGAACATTATATCTTGCACTTTAATTTAATGAATAGGATATGAAAGAATTTCATCCAATATGAATGAACAAGTACAAGAAGTTGTTAAAGGAATGAGAGTATAAGAAAGTGTGCAATGATAAGTAGAACATTTGCAATTGACTAAATGAATATTTATTAAAAAAATACACTTTGAAAGCATTTTAATTTATGTGCAAAGATTAACCATTTAAGGGGAAAGCTGAATGTAAAAAAAATAGAAATTTACTCCACATTGATTAGCAAAAGATGGAAAAAGAATAACCTTTGGACAACCTTAACCTTAGTATATGACGATTAAAATGAAAGAACTAATCTTGAGCATTAAAGAATGAATATAGTATAAGAAAAATGTGTCAAAAAACGTTTATGACATAGAAAATAACTGTATTAATATGAAGAAGTATTTGCGCTAAAGAAAGTGAGTCATCATTCATTAAGTAACTAAAGACCATTTTGGAGTCATGGTCTTGAAACACAATTACGTGGACCAAACCCGAATGACTACAAGGCCTAAGTTTCTCAAAGAATAGTATGATAGTCCAACCCCAATTTCCTACTTGAGATGTGTCAACTAAAGAACAATCTACATATGAAGTGGTTCCAAAAGCATGCTAATATAATTTTAAGAGAACGAAAAAATTATTCATTTAATTTTTTAGTATATGATTAATTTAATTAGTTAGATATAAACCGGTTCTAAATTAATTAACCATGTTATAAAATATATTCAACATCTCATACAAACTTCAAGAATTACTTAACACACAATATTGCAAATTAGTCCGATTATTAACTAGATGCAATTCACTCTAAGTGTTTGGCAAATAGATAAACATCAAAGCAAACATGCAAACACAACTAACTATCTACTACTTTACTATACTTTACGTTTTGAGTACATCCAAGAACGGAAAGTACGACGCAGGGAGCTTGACAGGAATTTGTTTTTTTACTTTGAGTATAGTCTTCCGAAAGTAACTCCGTAGTATAGTATCTCGCAAGACAAGAAAAATAATATAACATAAAAGATAAGCTAATAAAGTGACATATTTTTGAAATGGTTTTTGTTTTAAAAATTGTTTTGGAAAATTGCTCTTAAAAATGATTTGAAAATATTTTTAGAGGTTCGGATGGTGAAACGCCGACTTGGTGACAATTCCGGTGGCCAATCGTGTTGCCCCGCTAAACACAGATCGTCGCATTCTCGTCTTTTATTTTCCTTTCGCTTTTGACTTCACCTCATAAATGTATATTTGCTCCGTATCCAAGGAACGGTGTAGTATCTTGTCCTTTATCAGCCATAAATCATCACGAGGCCTCAAAAGTTCATCTTTTGACAGGCAGTTAATGTATACTACTAGAATCGACAAAAAACCACCAAATAAGGTCAATAATACTTTAGACCCACGCAGAACCAGTTAGAATACGTGCGAAGGTGGACTCATTAGTCCATCAACGTGAAAATGAACACAAAGGCATAGAAAAACCCTGGAAAAGGACATCAACACTTCAAGCAATTTATCTGCCGAGATGGCATCGGAAATGGCAAAAATCACAACCAACAGCTGATTTATCAACAAGGGTCAAGAAAAATCAGAAACAAGACATAATAAGCAGTAGAAACAACAAAAAAAGATTCCATAGTGACGTTAATAATCAGTATAGCAAAAATAAACAGCACCCGGAAATTCGAGGGTCGCCGAAAAGTACGCTTGCTGCCGAAAACGAATCCGCACAGATCTGGTTCGACCTTTTCAAGTGCAAACCTTACGTTATATAAACAACAACGACAAAATCAGAGCAAAGAGGATAATATAGACGTCGCCGGAAAAGCTGAAAACCTGCCAGATTTGCTTGAATCCGGCGTCGCTACCACGGCGAGCAACACCGGAACGACGCCCGGTTGTTTTAACGACAACATGTAATAGAAATGAGCTGCAAGAAACAAGTAGATCTTGCCAGGTCTGTCATCCCGTCACAGCAGTAAAGAGTGTTACGACCCAAAAATAAAGCATGGTAATTGAACAGTGAAAGCAAGTATAGGTACAACATACGATCCTTCTCTGAACAGTAAACACGAGTTCTCAAATAACGGTTACATCCCCGAATGGAGTATATATAATATGGATAGGTCATCACAACTCAAGTCAGGAAAACCCATGGAGACAATGTCTTTGTCAAATAGTACGCACGATTCTGCCAAGGCGAACAACCCGATCACATAAGAGTATCATGAAGTAGCCGAGGCGAACGACCTAATCCAAAAGTGTTTTATAAAAATGCCAAGGCGAACAACCCGATCCCATAATAATATGAAACATGATACTGTCAAGGCGAACGACCCGATCCCATAAGATTGAGTTACAATAATATCATGTCGAGGTGAACGACCTAATCCTATAAGAGTGTGGTACATTATCCTCTGAGGCGAACGACCTGATCCCATAAGAATGTGTTACATAATCTTGCTGAGGCGACGACCCGATCCCATAAGAGTATTTCATGAAGTTGCCAAGGAGAACGACTCGATCCCATAAGTGTGACAATAATATCCTATCGAGGCGAACAGCCCGATCCCATAAGAGTGTGGTACATAATCCTGCCGAAGCGAACGACCTGTCCCAAAAGAATGGGTTATAGATGTTACACCACACGCTTTCTTACGTAAAAGTACGCCATAAGTAAATTGATGAAAGTTCGAAAATGAGATATTACATCATGTATTCTCGTACGTTAAAGTTTCGTCGTAAGTTAATCGACGTAAATTCGGGAAAGAAATTATTTTGGGATTATAAGTAACGCTATTGCAAACAAGTGATAAGTAAATTCATGAAGGTGAAAGAGTGAGCGAATCGAAGGAAATGAATTCCGTCGAAGTTTGGTATTTTGGGATAAAATATGACCCGGGCTAAAATACCCGATATTTATGGACAAGTGCCATATAAGTTACCATATGACCATGATGATATGATGTATAAAGTGTATTAAAATAAGTAATATTTTAATTAATTTAAGATAATTTTTAATTATATGGATAATTGGTTAATTATTGAGTAATAATTGAATAAGAATGGGAAAAATCAACGTGGCAGCAAGCCACTCTTTAACCAAATGACACTTAAGTCATATTAGTTAGGCGGCATATTTACCAGTTTTATCTGATATGTATACATAGACCTCCTTTATTATCGTACTTGTAGAATTTTAAGACTAGATCCATGCCTTTGCGACGGTAGACAATAGCACCAAAGTTGTGATAGGAGCAACCCAAGATGATCATTCATTTTGGTAAAACCAGGCTTTACATGAGCTGGTCCTTAATTATTCTCTCTTTTTAATTTTGTTGTAGGTTACAGTGATGGTATAATTATGCATAAACTGAAAATGACTAGCGTAACTTGGAATATCTAAACTAAGGAACCCTGTAGTACGAACGCCAAACTTGTGAGGGCTTGAGTTAGGAAGGTTATCTATTTCCTTTCCACTATAAGGAGGATGTGTATTAGAATTATTTATGCTACCACAATATGAAACAACGTAGTAAGGTGCGGATATTCAATAATTCAAACCGAGATTTCATATCATCTTAAGCAACGTGAGATTTTACAATTTTAAAGAAGTACGGTACAATCTTCTTCAAGAATATTATACGGAGTTTTCCCTACTCCAGGTATGTTAAGGCTATTCTTTTTTTCTTTTTGGCATGATCCAAATAATATAAATGAAACGAGCAAAATACACAACTTTCATAAATTACTTTATTCATAGAAATACTAGGGGTATCTATATTTTTGATTCCCCATGTGGATTATTATTATATCTTCTGTTCATGGGTCTAAAAAAAATACGTATTTGATCCGAAAGGCATATGGATTTTTATGGCATTTCGAGAAAAATTTTACTAACGTATTTCTTATGCATTTCATGCATTTATACATGTACACTGACCCATGACCAGATGGCGTTATATACGCGTATATATGTATATTATATTTATATGGGATATGGCAAAAGTTTACGGCGTTATATACGCACCACCACCTGATCAGCTGGTATACGTTGATGATTTTGCCCACAGTGGCCGAGATGATATGATGGGATGCCCTCTTAGGCCTGATGATATTGTGTAACAT
The DNA here is from genome assembly GCA_005239525.1 of Nicotiana knightiana. Classification (NCBI taxonomy): domain Eukaryota; kingdom Viridiplantae; phylum Streptophyta; class Magnoliopsida; order Solanales; family Solanaceae; genus Nicotiana; species Nicotiana knightiana. The sequence continues at coordinate 49,904 of ML376110.1, read as the reverse complement.
GTACCTATGCACGACATGACATTCATATGCATGCATGGCACTATAATTATTTTATTATTTACAGAGTTATGCAGACTTACAGGTTGAGTCATTTACTCTATATTTCTTCCATGTCTGTTATGTACTTATTTATGTGCCTTCATACTCGGTACATTATTCGTATTGATGTCCGTTTTGCCCGGGGACACTGCGTTTCATGCCCGCAGGTCCCGATAGACAGATCGAGATCCCTCCAAGTAGGCTATCAACTCAGCGGAAGATGTTGGTGCGCTCCATTTGCTTCAGAGTTGCTCGTTTGGTTAGTATGATTTAGACGTGTGTTGCTTTATGGCGGGACTCTGTCCCGGCCTTTATGAAAATTATGTATTCTTAAAGGCTTGTAGACAGATGTCATGTACGTAAAAGACTGTATGGCCTTGTCAGCCTATGTTCAATATACGAGTGGGTTTTTGGTCTTATAGGCCCGTATGTCTTATGTATAAGTTGATATCTCACATTGTATTCTACTTATCTCATGGCAGCATTCCGTCTTAGTTATCTACGATAGTATGATACGTTATGTTGGTACTCAGTTGAGTAAGGTACCGGGTGCCCTTCGTGGCCCATCGATTTGGGTCGTGACAAAAGTGGTATCAGAGCAATTCTGTCCTAGGAAGTCTACAAGCCGTGTCTAGTAGAGTCTTGTTTATGGGTGTGTCGTGCACCACACTTATAAGCACGAGGCTACAGGGCATTTAGGACTGTCACTCTTTCTTCTTACTCTAGATCGTGTGGTAGAGCTCACTTATAGGAATTCAAATCCCGAACTTCTATTCGTAATAAGACGATGCCTACATTCAGAAAGACGATCAATAGGAGATATAGCTGGGGAAGTGTTGAGTTAGAGGAACCCGATTTTGCATCTTGATTATGATGAGTAAATGTGAGATCTTCAGTAGATTATGCGTGTAATAAAAGGTGTAAGGTTCTTGATAAGGAGCTTTAAGGAAATAATACTTATCCACTCTAAAAGGAATAACAGGATCAGAAGTTAGACATAAGTTTCAGCAAGTAAAAGAAGCAAGGTGAAGAAGGTAACGAGGTACCCAGTTAATCAAGATTAACAGTATTTGCAATTCAAGCAGAGAAATATAAGCATTTTGAAATACCTTCAATTGTACCAGAGATATGTACAATTACTTACACCCATCTCAATTATGCTCAATGGGAGATAACAAAAATAGTTAAGAGAAGGATTATCGGGAACCGGCTGGGGTTAGAGTGACCCAAAATGGTAGATAGATTATTTGCGTTAGTTGACATTTTCGAAGGATAAAGTGCAAATAAATCTCATTGTGAGACACCCAGATGGTACACTCTAGAATAGTACAGCTAGATATGAGTGCTACAAAGATAGATACTGGAAGCCTGGAAAAGATAAATATTATCTTACTATGACTCCCGTCCCAAGTAGGGAGATAATGCTAGACAACCCAAAAAGCCAGTGGATGGATAAAAGGGGAGCTAAAAGCAAAAGAATATCTTATTGAAGTTTTTAGAATAAAGTGATAGACAGAAATATTAGCAGGATATAAGAAGAGAGCTAATGAAGCATTAAAAGTAAGGTGTGATACATGGATGACAACGGTAGGTCAAAAAGATGACAATATTACAAAGTCTATGGCCAAGTGAAGGAAAAGATAAGGGATGACAGGCCTTGAGAAAACAAAAGAATATAGGCCATGAAGTCATATCCTCACTTCGAGGATTAAGTTCACAACTCCAACGCAACTACCGGAAGGAAAAGTTAGCCCCCAGAATAATAGAAATCAGTATGGGCTGGTAAACAAGATAAACTAAATATGAATTAGGGACTGAGTGATTGGAAAATACTCGGCATCATGAGAATTTCAGAATGCGTTCCGGCGATAATAGAATGGACAACAGAAGAAGATTCATGACAAATTCAGAGAATGGTCATTCAAGAAGACGCTTCCCTAAAGCAAGAAATGTGAGCAAAGTTAAGCTTAAGGGACTGTATATGCCAGTTATACTAAGTGTCACCCCCATGAGTAAGAGAAGTTGTTATCCTTGGTACAGAAGGATTATCGCTAGGCGAGTAAGGGTCATCGATGATGTGAGAGACGCCAAAGATGAAGAGGTAAAACATCTACAGGTAGATCGTCGTAGTGCTAAATCATAGTACTCCCCTAAAGGGGGAATATGGAATGATGTGGCATTAAGTCAGAATTAAGTTGGTTCTAGTGACTATGGAATGGTAAAGGAAGAATGTGATAAAGATGAAAAAGGAATGAGATGGCACTTATCCAAATCCTACAGATATGCTACGATTCCATAATATTGTGCAAGCACGACGTAAAGGAGAGGAAGTAAGGATTCTTGCTCGAGCTGTTATTAATAAATAAGGAGCTAGTGCGAGACGTAAGTTAAGACAAAGGAAATAATCCAAGAAAGATTACGCGGAATATGGATAAAAGAATGGGCCAACGAGTAGTTAGTAGTGTATTAGGAAGAGCCTAGTCATGACTAGACAAGAGGTTACAGACAAATCAGCAGATCATGCAAGATAAATATAGTGAAACCCAGTATAGTGAATTCAGCTTCCCAGTAATGTCATTGTAGTACTTGACAAAAATTCAGATAGGAGTTGGGCGTAGTTAAAGATACCGTATGAGTGTTACGAAAATAAAAGAGAATGCCACAGGGAAGACAATTAGAATATCAGCTCAGAAGCAACCCTACAAGCACTAGATCATGGAGGTAAGTAACTACGGATAATTATAGGCGAGGAAGGATATCAAAAGGTCCTTCGAGTATATATGTAATAAGCTCACAACTTTACAAGAGTCAGAGGGTCCTCCCTAAGTACTACAATGAAAGACTAACTGAGGAAGTAAGGAAGAAGGATTCAACCTAATCTCAGTGACCTAAAGAGGAAATGGTTTTATAGCAACAGTCTCACCACAACGTTATATGCACTCCATAGAAAAAAAAAAGTGGCACCTACTGTGGCTAATGAACGGGAAGTAAAATCAGAGGTGATATTCAAGATCATATGAGTTGTATGGAATTCCTATATGTGTGGGCACTAAGATAATCCAAGTATACACGCAACAAGGGGCAAAAAGACCAGGAAAAGTAGTTTATTACATTTGAAGAAAGTTGAGATGGAATAAAAGGAATTATTTGATCAATAATCCAGATCTAGTTACGTTATGAACGCATTTAAGATTTCGGAATATTATCCATGCACCATATATGTTGACAATCATACATCTGTAGAAGACTCCAATATAAGTAAAAGAAAGAATTGAGTCCAGGTCATAGACAAAGAATTGAATTGTTAGATGATTGCATCCTGGATATTCCATAGCCTATGAAAGGCTAAAGTAATACCATGAGCCGCAAATCGGAAGATAGCTTAAGCTTAAATAAAGGTTGATCAGAGGGAAGAGGAAACTAAAGAGTTACATCAACTAAGTAATCAGGAGTCTGATTATTGGACCTAGAAAATTAGAAACAACGTGACTGAGAACATTGCAGGATCTTCCTTAAAATTAGAGGTACAAGAGAGATAGAGCTTCAAGTTATGGTATGAATCATAACTATGTGGAAGGGAGGTTATGAAAGAGATAGAAGATATGATGTGAGATTTTAAGTAAGTAAGGTAAGGGTGAACAACGTACGAGATACTCAAATACATAAGGTTGTGAGTAGTCCATACTTCAGATAGAAGGCTAGAAGCGTGGGGACTCAATAACCGAGAATGGTAGCGGCATCATCAGCAGCATGTCTTCCAGCCTATGGTTTCTAAGTACTGAGAAGTTAAGTTAAGAGAGTAGAGAAGAGTTAGAGACGATGTAACGTCTCTCTTGACATTCCATAATAACATAAGGAAATCTATGATGCAAGCAAGTTGGAGGAAGGCTGTGAGTAGTATAAGTGGATATGTATAGGTCGCAAGCTAAAATATGATAGAACGACAAGGTTTTAGAAAGACAAGAGTAAGGATAAGAAGAAGGCAAGTGAGAAGGTGACGAAAATGGATAAGTCCTCGGGATTAAGCTTGTGAAAACAAAGGAGTTGATGGTTCCTCTAAGTTATAGAAAGTTCAACATAGCCTGAATAAACTCAAAGGAGTCTAAGACTAATAACATCTAAAATAAATGGAATGTTGTCCTGGTAGTGGAATGAGGGTGTGATTGTGATAGATAAAGGATGGCGTTTGGGCCTTTGATTGAGTAATGACTTGAAGAGGATTTCATGAATTGTACGGGATTAAAATATCCACGTAAGTGAATCACATTGGGATGCTATAAAATATGCTTACTGAAGGACATTATAGCCGCTAAGTGGATCAGAAAAATCACTTCTAATATCCCTCAATGCAACGTTTCAAGTTATCAGTGGTATATTGTAAATTAATATTGAGGTGAATCAACAATGGATGTATAAAAGTCACAAAGTATGAGATGAGATAGGCAGCCATTCTTAAGATGAACTGTAATGAGGAAGCATTAAAGGACTTAGATTTATACATATGGGATAAACAACGAAAGTAATCTGGAGTTCGGTAGCAGACCAGTAACGATAAATCAAAGTAAGAATTATGGCATTAACGTCATATGGATGGATAAACAGATTTATGACAAAAGGTAGCAACAATTGCGAGATTGGAAGAATTCCAATCACAAGTCGTGGTGTGAGAAAGAGGCCTAAAGGAGGGAATGTCTTGGCCTTTGAGATCCATTCACAGAACAGTTGCCTAGGTGGCAAGAGGATTACCAAAGTATCCGGAAGACATAGGTTATGAAAATGATAAGTGCATCAGCCAACATTCGAGGACGAATGTTCCAAAGGGGGAAATGATGTTACACCCCACATTTTCGTACGTAAAAGTACGCCATAAGTAAATTGATGAAAGTTCAGAAATGAAGTATTACACCCCGTATTCTCGTATGTTAAAGTTTCATCGTAAGCTAATCGACGTAAGTTCGGGAATGAGATTATTTTGGAATTATAAGTATTACGTTATTTCAAACAAGTGATAAGTAAATTCGTGAAGGTGAAAGGGTGAGCGAATCGAAGGAAATGAATTCCGTCGAAGTTTGGCATTGTGGAATAAAATATGGACCGAGCTAAAATACCCAGTATTTATGGACTAGTGCCATATAAAGTACCATATGACCATGATGGTATGATGTATAAAGTGTTATAAGATAAATAGTATTTTAAATAATTTAAAATAATTCTTAATTATACAAGTAATTAGTTAATTATTGGGTAATGAGGTATTATCCAATTAATTAAAGAGTTAATTGGATAAGGATGGGAAAAACCAACGTGGCAGCAAGCCACTCTTTAACCAAATGACTCTTAAGTCATATTAGTTAGGTGGCATATTTACCATGTCGTACATGTATACATAGACCTCCTTTACTATCGTACTTGTAGAATTTTAAGACTGCCTTTGCGACTGTGATAGGAGCAACCCCAAGATGACCATTCATTCTGGTAAAACCAGGCTTTATGTGAGCTGGTCCTTAATCATTCTCTCTTTTTAATTTTGTTGTAGGTTACAATGGTGGTATAATTATGCACAAACTGAAAATGACTAGTGTAACTTGGAATATCTAAACGAAGGAACCTGTAGTACGAACGCCAAACTCGTGAGGGCTTGAGTTAGGAAGGTTATCTATTTCCTTACTACTCTAAGGAGGATGTGTATAAGAATTATTTATGTTACTGCAATATGAAACAACGTAGTAAGGTGCGGATATTCAATAATTCAAACCGAGATTTCATAGCATCTTAAGCAACGTGAGATTTTGCAATTTTAAGGAAGTACGGTACAATCTTCTCCAAGAATATTATACAGAGTTTTCTCTACTCCAGATATGTTAAGGCTATCCCTTCTTTATTTTTGGCATGATCCAAATAATATAAATGAAACGAGCAAAATACGCAATTTTCATAAATTACTTTATTCATAGAAATACTAAGGGTGTCTATATTTTTGATTACGCATGTGGATTATTATTATATCTTCTGTTCATGAGTCTAAAAAATTACGTATTTGATCCGAAAGGCATATGGATTTTTATGGCATTCCGAGAAAAATCTTATTAACATATTTCTTATGCATTTCATGCATTTATACATGTACATTGACCCATGACCAGATGGAGTTATATACGCATATATATGTATTATATTTATATGGGATATGGGATATGAGAAAATGTTACGACGTTATATACGCACCACCAAACTGATCAGCTGGTATACGTTGATGATTTTGCCCAAAGTGGCCGAGATGATATGATGGATGCCCTCTTAGGCCTGATGATGTTGTGTAACATGTACCTATGCACGACATGGCATGCATACGCATGCATGGGACTATAATTATTTTATTATTTACAGAGTTATGCAGACTTACAGGTTGAGTCATTTACTCTATATTTCTTCTATGTCTGTTATGTACTTATTTATGTGCCTTACATACTCGGTACATTATTCGTACTAATGTCCCTTTTGTCCGGGGGCGCTGCGTTTCATCCCCGCAGGTCCCGATAGACAGATCGAGAGCTCTCCAAGTAGGCTATCAGCTCATCGGAAGATGTTGGTGCGCTCCATTTGCTTCGGAGTTGCTCGTTTGGTTAGTATGATTTAGACATGTGTTGCTTTATGGCGGGACTCTGTCCCGACCCTTATGAAAATTATGTATTCTTAGAGACTTGTAGACAGATGTCTTGTACGTAAAAGATTGTATGTCATTTTCGGCCTATGTTCAATATACGAGTGGATTTTTGGTCTTATAGGACTGTATATCTTATGTATAAGTTGGTATCTCACGTTGTATTCTACTTATCTCATGGCAGCCTTCCGGGTCAGTTATCTACGATAGTATGATACGTTATATTGGTACTCGGTTGAGTAAGGTACCGGGTGCCCATCGCGGCCCATCGGTTTGGGTCGTGAAAATATAATCCTGCCGAGGCGCTGTCACGCCCCAACCTAGGGGAGGACAAACGGCACTCAACCGAGTGAACCCGGTCGAGAAAGCCTATTAGACCTTCCCTACCTAACTCATTCATGATTCGAAAAGAGGACGCGTTACCATGTGCTAAACTGGGGAGCGATCGGATAAACATGCATAAACACAGCTAGTCCATTTTTTATTATATACATTATGACATAGTTAAGTTTCCAAAAGTATATACGGTTTACAATTTAGTGGGAAAAGAGTTTCAGAATACAACTTAATCCAATGACCACTCCTATACCCATACATGACCCACATAAACGTCTACGGAGCCTCTAATGATACAAAAGACAATCATGACAATGCCGGCAACAAGGCCCTGACTATATCTCAAAATGTGGTAACTTATACAAACGGAGGACTACATGAACCCAAGGAGAAATGGGGCTCACCAAAATTGTTGTGATGAGTGTGAGGGAGAACACCACAATCTGCGATCAGCGCTATCTGCGATCAGCGCTATCTGCGATGGAACCACCTACATCTATTTAAAGATGTATCGCCCCTGGCAAAAGGGACGTTTGTACTGTCGAATAGTACTAGTATGTACATGAAAACACCAATATTAGTAGAATGAACAATGAAACAAAGAGAAGGCAGTCATAATAATCAATAAGTACTTCACAGAAATACAAAGAAACACTAAGTAAGGATCACATAGTTTCCGATTCAATCTTTCCATTTTTTAGGTTAATAATCATTAGTGCCAAGTGACACAACTCACAATGCCACCGTGTTTTTACACGGAGTCCGGTCTCGGCCCGACCGGATAAGCCATCTCAAGTAAGACATATCCAAATCCACAACGATAATCAGTAATCCAGCATAAGTTCCACCATGTGTACGACATGGTGTCTGATCTCGGCCCGATCGGCTAAGCCATCTCACTTGATACATAACCTCTTTCAATTGTTCACTCAGTTCATATTTCTTTCCTATCTTTCATTACATGGCACAAACAACCCCGTTTATTAAGTAGTTCTTGGCACTTGGACGCATTTTACAATTCAAGTCTTTCCCTTTTTATTTGCTCAAATAACATCATCATCCATGTCGCTAATTACTATCATATAAGACATTGCACACATAAGGGAAGGAGCTTGGAGATCATAATCACGTTCTCAAATAACATGATTTCATGGTAAACATTTAGAACAATTATGGAACATAAATCTTTCCACCCAACACATTAAGGCAATCAATTCTAGTATGATCAAGTCGGAACTTACACCAATCATTCGGACACCAAGAGTTCGATTCTAAGAAGAAGAGAGTTAGCCATACATACCTTAATTATGCCTCTTTAGACTCTACGATTATCCGGAACCCTTAGCAACTTCAATATATTTTAGCAATATAACAAATTTAACCCAGAATTAGGAAAACATTCATGATTCTAGCTCACTTGAGCATTTTATCAAATACTAAGTGTGTATTAAGGTTTCAAGGTCCTTTTTATGGAAGGTTTCATCATCCACAAGCCGTCCGTCACCATTTTTAGCTGACATTTTCCCTACACTCTTTTATCACGCATGCATGTAAGATAAACAACCCTCATACCCATGGTCCATCTTATTAATTACCCATTTTCAGTATAAATTTCAAAATTTAGGGCTAAGGTATAGATTCTTACCTTTAGGATGAAGGCCTAGGTTGCTTTCCTTGATAATCTTCAAAGTTTTAAGCAAGAATTGAGGAATATTTGATGAGGATCACTTTCTCACTCTAAGGCTCCCTATCTCACTCTATAGTATCATAAAATGAGCTCAAAATAGACTATGGCATATGTTTTATCGACACAGGGTGGGGTAAAAAAAATTAGAAATTAGGAGCCCCAACACAGATCAGCGATCGCATATGCAACCGCATAAGGGTTATGCGGTCCGCAAAGTGACCGCAGAAATAGCCCTTAGGGGCCTGAACTTTCGGCCTAGGTATGCGAGCAATATGCGGTCTGTATACTTGTTTTGTGGTCGCATAATGCACTGCCAAACTCCCTTCGCAGAAATCCAAGAGAAATTATGCGACCAATATGCAGTCCGCATAGTGATTATGCGGTCGCATAATTGACCGCAAAGCTGACCTCAAATTGGCCAAATTTTCTGCTTCACTCTGAGGCCATTATGCGGTCCGCAGAGTTGTTATGCAACCGCATAATGGGCCGCAAAAACGCACATATTTCCAAAACATTTTCCTTTAGCCCAAAAGCGTACTGTTCAATCCAAAAAGTCCGAATAGCGGCACCACGAAGTCCCGAATTTCTAGGAAAAATTTTACAAGGCCTTACAGGCGCAAAACCCGATCCTATACGAGTGTGTTACAATATCATGTCGAGGAGAACAACCCAATCTCATTAGAATAAGAATCTTAGAGTGTCCTTGACACCACTCACGAATATACGTGTGAGTTATGAAGTTTAAGGAAAAACATTGCGATAAATATGCACAACGCGGGAGAAATTCATAAGAGAAGCACAATTTCCACGGCTAATAAAGTAGCTAGTCCAATTTCTAAAATAGCGAGTCAATTACTCTACGCAAGTCTAATCTCAGGTCGTAATGCGAAATAAAGTAATTAAACAGGCAAGGATAACTTAAATAGTATATTTAAAACATGGCGTGAATCTTTGTCTACCCGGACATAATCACGAATTCTAGCATACGCACGGACACTCATCACCTCGTACTTGCATAGCTCCCACAACATGTATCATGTAATCAATATAACACCTATGGGGTAATTTCCCCCTCACAAGGTTAGACAAGAGATTTACACCACTCTGAAGTTCCACAACCGGATCCAACACCTCTCTAACACCTCAAACCGATTCCAATCAATCCAAAATTAGTCAAACAATGTGTAAATCAATCAAAATATACTATAATGCGTATAATTTAACAGTTTATAATAATTCTGAACTCCGCTCGAAAAGTCACCAAAGTCAATCCTCGGGCTCACGTGCCCGTATTCCGAAAATTTTTCGAAGATAATCATCACCCTTAACACCACGAATTCAAATTATAACTTATTACTAATTCCATGTCCAATTTCGTGGTCGAAATTTAAAAATACCAAATTCTAGGTTTTCTACCAAAATTCCACAATTTTTATATTTTTTCATGTTAAATCCTTATGAAATCCAGGAAGTTAACTTACAATATTTGGGAATTACTTATCTTGCAATAGATAATGAAAATATCTTTTTCAAGAAATCCAAAAGTTTCCCAACCAAGTGAAAAATGTGAGAAGAATGGGCAAAGTCTCGAATTAAAAGCACCCCACAGCCTAGAGATTTTCGCACCTGCGGCCAATCAGTCGAACCCGCGACTCCACATCTATAGAAAAATCCATCGCAGGTGCGGTTCCCACTAAAGCCAGCCAAACCCACTTTTTCAGAAATATGCTCGCTTCTGCGAGCCTTCACTAGCATGCCAAACTTTGCTTCTACGGAAGATTGATTGTGCCTGCATATGAGCACCTGCGCTTGAGACTCCGCATCAGCGGAAGGCCGTGCCTCTTCACCTTTGGATTCTGTGCTCCACTGCTCGTATCTGCAAGCTCGAAAGTGCAGTGGATTCCTCGCACTTGTGAATCCAGTCAGCCTCAATCACATCCGCTTCTGCAACCCCTAGGCCGCTCCTGCGACCTCGCACATGCAACCAAAACCTCGCAGGTGCGATCACATAAAAAGCCTTAAGCTTCAGCAATTCCTTAAGTCCAAACTGAAATTTATTCCAATCTGATTTGCACACCAGGCCCCCGGGACCCCATTGCTAACACATGATACAGACTTAGTCAAAGCCTCAAATCGTGCCAAACAACATCTAAACTACGAATTGACGGTCAAAACCTTTCTTTAAACTTTCAAACTTTCAAAATTTGACGAACGTGTCCGATTCATAATTAAACATTCTGCAATGATGCCAAAGTTAATGCACAAGTCATAAATCACAATATGAACCTATTACAAGGCTCAAAATCCCAAACACATATCGATAATATCAAAATCCACCTCAAGTCAAACTTAGGAATTTCTAAAACTTTCAAAATGCTAACTTACCAAAATAAGCGCCGAAATGCTCCTGGACAACCCGATACTTAACCCGAACATACACCCAAGTCTGAAATCATCATACAAACCTATTGGAACCTTCAAATCCTGATTTCGATATCGTTTACTCAAAAGTCAAACCCTAGTCAACTCTTCTAATTGAAAGCTTCCGAATGAAAATTTCCTTGTGAATCGACTCCGAACTTTCCGAAATTAAATTTTAACCACATGTATGTCATAAAACATGAACTACTCAAGGCCTCAAATCGTTGGACGGTGCGCTAGAGCTCAAAACGAGCAGTCGAGTCGTTACATTCTCCCCCACCTAAACATACGTTCGTCCTCGATCGTGCCAAGAGCCATTCCGGAGTTGACCAAAATCACTATTTGACACCTCGTGCACCTACCTATGGCACCACAACCCACGCGAGCACAATAGATCGAGTCAGACTGAAGATCCTCCCTGTTACCTCAGATAACAAGCCTTGGAACCAAATTCCAACATCCAGAATTCTCCACAAGACCTAATTCTAACATACGAACACCGTATCAATCTCCACACGCTGAACCGACACATGATCATGCACCCATGCTGATACACATAACGCACCACATGACTCATTTTCCCATGGTAACCTCTTCCAAGCACAACAGTATACCTCATAATGCATATAAGCCCTTGTCCAACCCTTGCGGTACCACAATGATGAAAAAACACGTAGAAGCTTATAACCACCTGCCAAATCAAAATCCTCGGAGTCTCTTTGCATGACAATAACCATTTCCTCATTTTGAACTGATCGTTGACATCCTCTCTTTAATATACTTTACATAACTGATCATACTGATTTTGGTCCAAAAACCTCATCTCACCCAGTACAAGCTACTCAGACAATATGCCACCTCAATCACTAAATAAAATCTCATATGACACCACTAATGCACCGACGAACTACTCCTCGAATATGACACATAAGGAAGAATAAACTCTGGAAAAGAACTACCAAGCCCACGTAATGAATAAAAAGGTCAACAGCTGCTATGAACCTTTCTCAGAGATGAGAAACAAGACACAAAAAAATAAGTATAGGGAACCATACTCAACATCTCACTGTTGCGGCGTGCAATCCAATCAACACATGATACTGTTGCGGAGTGCAACCCGATCCAAACATCATACATGTGGCGATGTGCCACATGAACCACACATAACAATCAATAAGTAGATACCCATCGAGCCATAATGCTCATACCTACAAAATGCCCAAATATCGACCACAAGCACGCCAAGTGCATAAATACGACTTTGGGGAGACGGATAGCGCCACGCGCTACAAAAACTCAAGCACGCTAAGGGGAAATAATGACATGGTACACAGGACCACAACAGACGTGCAAATAATCAAGCCGCCTCACAACCCACATGACATAATATAGTATTACAAAGAATAGTTGACGACAGGAATAACATCCAACACCCGAAGACTCTTCCATAAGAAAAACTATGTTGAAAGAACACATCTGACTTGATGTAGAGCCTACATTCATATTAGATCTACTAACGGACCTCAGGCCAATTTCGATCATCACATACTGGGCCAATAACCTTCCAAAGATCCACAATGACCCTATCTATGGCACATAAGGGCGACTGGCAAATTCGGAACAAGCTCCCATAGTCCACAATCAAAGGAATAGAGACCCTCTCAGTCATAACCTCTCCCATTAGCGACAACAACAAAATACCCATACTTGATTTCAATCCTTAACAATCAATATGACTAACAAGTCACACATGTACGGTCTTCCCGTGGGATATACTCCCACAATCATCCGCACGGGGTAGACAAATCTGAACATTAATGGCCACCGACCTTGTATTTCTGTAATTCCAATTAAGAATCCACAAACCCATTGCACAATGCCTCTTCCATAGAACTCCATAATTAGGTGACATCAAGATAACTCCAGCTTACTCTGAACATCTAGATCCTTCCCCAGCTCCTCAGAACTCGTGACATTCTTATCAAAACCAAACTGTAATGTTGATCCTCAACTTTCGATTTCCATGCCACTCACTACACCTATCATGCCTCTACGCGAGAGTACAAGAATTTCATCGTAACCCCTGAACCACCAGTAGAATAACCACTTCATTGGCTAGAACCCCTTTCACCCAACTCATTTCAGAAGAACAATTGCAACATGGAATCAGATTCCCATAACCGCAGAACCATGTTGATTCAAGTCTTAGCTAACAGACTCAACTTTTCCCAATTTACTCTAGACTTGCCGTTGGAATAATAGTCCTATTCAAACACATAACAAACCTCAAACATGAGTCATCTCGAGTGACCCAAATCACAAGATCACGTCATCTCGATACCCATAAGCCATCTCATAACCTCTTTGTGCACTCTATAGTAACTCAAACTGATACACCTGTTCTGCAAGACCTCCTGCGAATTCGAAGTTATTTCTCCCATTTCTCTAACACTGCACCGTAGACCCGATGATAGCATAGAATTTCCTATGTACTCGTCAAACTCTGTCCTCAGCCACCTAACAGACCCAAAATCTTTGAATACCGCACTTTAAATTCTCGAAACCACTAGAACCATTGTTAAGAGTCACACACTCTGACCTGGTCCTGAGTACATAACCAAACATTGGTGCTCGGTTAGAAATTGAACACTTTCGAAGAAGAAAGCGAATGAATTCTTTTCCTTGTACATCACATCCACCGGAAGCATAAACTCTGAGTCACCCCAACACCTGCACATGAACCGTTAAGGCGAATTGTAACACGTATACATCAAATTCCTTGCCCAAAATACCTTGACATTTTTCCCTCTTGGTCATAATTAATGCACTAATGCACCGATAACCAGAAACTACACAGGCACACAACCACGTGACTCAATCATGCACGGTGGGCTCCCCATCTTAGCTTTACGCTACAATCACATAGATCCAAACTCCATAACGACCTCTTCTGTCCAGTTACCATGATCCCACACCATTGCTCGGCCAAAATTCTCATAAGTTCTTAATTGAACCAATCATAACACATCCCGAATTATCATCCACCATCGCACGCTCAACCTCTTAACAGTCATACCATCTTCTTCAAGCGATCCAAAGGAACATCGTAGTACATGCATCCCATGTTGGACAGAAAGTAGAACTCTTCATAGGAACTTTATTAAACCATGCAACCACTAACCGACTCATATGAGATAGACCACATGTGTAACTTTGTATCGAACTCCTCCAATGTCATTGCTATAGTTACATCCATCATTAAATAAACTAACTTCCTTTGGTTCACACTGATCCGCCAGCTGTAAGAATCCGTTCATTCATTAACATCACCTGAAGGTCCAACAACATGTTTGAAACTCAAGGCCGTATTGCATCCAAAACAATAATCGAACACTCACATTTTCCTAAATTACAATCAAGCCTTCAACGTCACGTCCAAAATTCCTAAGCACAGAAACAACCTTAGAGATCACCTCCCTCGAATCATCAATACTGAAAACACTGATTTGATCCTGAAGTCGCAACACACAATCATCCCCGATAACTTCCTCTTAGGTTTCATCTCACCATGCCTAGAGGCAAACAAATGAAGACCAATATGCCGATGCGCCTCAATGCATTGAATCAAGGATGACCAACATGCCGATGTGCCTCGTGAAATGTTACATCTTGCATTTTCATACGTTAAAGTTTCATCGTAAGTTAATCGATGTAAGTTCGGGAATGAGATTATTTTGATATTATAAGCATTATGATATTTCAAAACAAGTGATAAGTAAATTCGTGAAGGTGAGAGGGTAAGCGAAACGAAGAAAATGAGTTTCGTCGTGGTTTGACAATTTGGGGGTAAAATACGTTTCCAAGCTATAATACCCCGTATTTATGAACTTGTGCCATACAAGGTACCACATGACCATGTTAGTAAGGTGTATAAGGTATGTTAAAAGTGAGTAGTATTTTACGTTATTTGAGATAATTCTTAATTATGTGGATAATTGGTTAATGGAAGAAATTAACAAGTTAATTAAGGATTAGTGGGTGATTAATTAAGATGTTGGAAAAGGCCTATAGGGCCCCAAATGTGGCAACAATATATGTTCCATTTGATGACTCTTAAGTCACTTTGTAAGGTGGCATTTGGAGGATTTTTTGTGGCCAACCCATCACCTTACCGGGGCCCACACCCACTAAAGTAAAAGACATCTCAAAAATCCAAGAAATACATATCAATTCTTCGTAGCAAGATATACTGCTTCAGAAAATTCACACAAGTGATGGAACGTGATTTTTGCTTCAACAAGAATTTATCCGAAGTTATACTACGAGGCTTCTTAGAAAAAAACAACGGGATATTGCGATTCTAAGAGTGCACGGTACAATATTTCTCAATAATATCACACAGATTTTCCCCTATTTTGATCCGCCGTTACATGTTGTGACAATTGACGTGTGTTGGAAGGATTGTCAAGAAAATCGATTCAGGTATGTTAAGGCTATCCCTTCTTTCTTTTTGACATGATCCATACGATACAAACAAAATGAGAAAATGCACAACCAATTAGCTTCACCGAATAAACTCCGTTTGGACAATGCTCAGTAATTAGGCAGCATATGAAGGAAGACATAGCATAACAGTAGGAAAAACAAAGTCTTCATTTAAGTCAATTAAGATCATATAAGAAACAAGGAATGCTAGGCAAGTACTTCTAACTTGAACATGAGGAGATGAGATTAGAAATGCGGAATTCAGATATAACAAGTTCAATTCATATACGGGGAACATAATGACCCAAAAATCCCAAAAGGGCAATCTATTTGCAAATAAGTTTGAGTACACACTCGTCACCTCGCGTACGCTGACTACAATCAACATAAAAGACTCAATCCTAAGGGGTAGTTCCCCCACACAAGGTTAGGCAAGGTACTTACCTCAAAAATGACAACCCGGTACTCAAAATAGACTTCTCGGGCAGGAAGGTCTCCGGACGGCTCAAAATCAACTAAAACTACTTCAAAATACATATAAAACGTCTAAGGAACGATTCCGAATAATAAAGTTTCAATCTTTGCAAATTTATAAAAATAGACCCCCGGGCCCGCACCTCGTAACCCGACAAATTTTACAATACCCATTCCGATACGAGTTCACCCATACTAATTTTATCCAATTCCGATAACATTTGGTCATCCAAATCATGAATTTTCATTTTTTGAAGTTTTCTTTCAAAACCCACAATCCCCTCAATCCAAAACACAATTTAAATGATAAGAACAAGAACTAATTCATGAAATATATTTAATTCTAGTGGAAGTACACTGACCCATTCGATTTGTGTGAAAATCCCTCAAGGAATCGCCCAAAACCGAGTTCTAGAAGTCAAAATATGTTTAAAATGGTAAAACCCCCGATTTTGGAAACTTATAATCTTCCCAGGCTTTTAAAGCATCGTGATCGCGGGGATCGAGACACGATCGCGTATAAGTAAAATGAAGCTGGCTAAAAATGCTCTACGCGGTCGCGGAACAACTTATGCGATCACGTATAAGGAGTAAGTTGGCTTCTGCGATCGCGGACCTACTATTGCAATCGCATTGAAGGAAATTACTGGGCGAGTCTGACACTCTATGCGATCGCGGATCCTTCAATGCGATCGCATAGAAGGAAACCAGATGACAGTTTCAGCAGTTCAAAATAGGGAAAATGGACCCGAAACCTATCCGAAACACACCCGAGGCCCCTTGGGACCCCGTCCAAATGCACAAATAAGTCTTATAACTTAATACGGACTCGCTCAAGGTTCCAAATCACATAAAATAACACTAAAACGACGAATCAAACCAAATATCAATGAAATTTCTCAAAACATCTTTAAACATCATTTTTTTTGCATTTAAGGTCTGAATCACGTCAAACTAAGTCCGTTTCTTACCAAATTTCACAGATAGCACATATAAGACATATTGAACCTGTACTGGGCTCCGGAACCATGATACGGGTCCGATATCACAGGTTTCACCTCAAATTTTATTTTCAAAAACCTTTATATTTTTCAGAAAACAATTTTCTTTAATAATTCATTTCTCGGATTTGGGACCTCGGAATTCGATTTCGGGCATACGCCCAAGTCCCATATTTTCCTACGGACCCTCCGGGACCATCAAATCACGGGTCGGGGTCCGTTTATCAAAAACTTTGACTAAAGTCAACTTTATTCAAATTTCCAATACAAAATAATTATTTTTATCAATTTTTCACATAAAGGCTTCTCGGCTACATGCCCGGGCTGTGCATGCAAATCGAGGTGAGATATAAGGAGGTTTTCAGGACCTCGGAACACAGAATTAGCTAAAAATATACGGGATCACCTTTTGGGTCATCACAAAATTATCCCAAGTGGAGACTCTGAAATGAAATAAATAATCCTATTTCGATCAATGTCACTCAAATTGGAAAAACTCCCTATATCCACCTTTTGGGTAAAAAGGAGGTGTGATAGCTCTGGCGACTATGCTGGGGACCGAATCCAAAAATCTCTGGTTCAGTGTTCAAGAATTCGATCTGTTAATATGATTTTACTTGCCTTGATTAAATTGTTGATATTACTGTCCTTCTGTGCCTAATGTGCTAATTGTCATTTAATTACCGCTTTGATATTTATTTGAACTCATTTAAATTGCCTTCTTACGCCTCCTTTCTGAGTCTTCTAAAAATTGGTGCACATGTTCGTGTGGCCCGCTTTTCTGTTAGAGGTCATACCAAGTAAGAATGAGGATGGATCAGCCACTAGGCCGGATAGCCTTTTGTGCTACCGGTACGTCGCTCCCACCTCGGCTCGAGTTGTCTGCTCGGGTAAGCCAGGTCTAGAATAAATCCCCAGGTTTAAACCTAGAATGAAAAAACTTTATGCCGGATCCCTAGTAGGAACGCTTATTTGCATCATGTGCATTTTGACTTAGGGGACTCAACACAGGGGTTGGGTCCGTCTAGGACAGGTGTACCCAAAATGAAAGACCATCTTTTTACATCATACCTGCTATGTGTACATTATTTGCTTCGGCTTGTGTGTTGACCAGATAAAGGAAGAAAATAACAGAAAAAACAAGAGTGAGGGAGATTATAAATTTACCAGTTTTGAAAACCCCGATATTTGAAAATGCCTCGAAATTCTATCAAAATTTTTCGAAAAAAGAAGGGAGTGAAAATGAGTCAACATCATATTTTTTCAAGTTATGTCAAATCTGGCCAAACAACACGGGTCTGATTCTCACCGGATGTGAGATACGTAGGCAAACCTCATCGATTCCGACCCCAATTTTCAAAAGTAAAAAAAAAATCCTTTTATTCCTTCCTGAAATCCTAAACAAATCAAAAAAAAAAAGTAGAGATTTTTTTTAAAAAAACCCCAAAAATATTTTTCTTCTTTTTGGAAGTCTTTCATTCAGAAAGAAAAAGAAAAGTAAAATAATCAATCAAAATCCAAAAAAATATATTTTTCTAACCTTTTTTGAAGTTTTTTTTCTTCTCAAAAATGCAAAAAAAAAAAAAGAAAAGAAAAAAATCAAAATCTAATAAGATATTATCCTTGAAAAAAAACAAAAACTAAAAATATTTCCCTTCTTCCTTAGAAGTTTTTCTTTCAAAAAATTCAAAAAAACAAATGAAATTTTAAAAAAATATATTTTCGATCTTCTCGAACTATGCAAGATCTGATTCATGTGGCATCATGATACATAGGTAATCCCCATCGGATTCAATCATAGCCATAAATAAATTGAGTGAAAAAATAAATAAGAAAAAAGGAAAAAAAAATTGAGTGAAAAATGAAGAAAAGAGCGAAAAGCAACGAGGAAAAGAGAAGAAAGAAAAGAGTGACAGAAATAACAAAGTAAAAGACGAGAAAAAATAACAAAAGAGAGAAAAAGAAATCGAGATATGAAAAAAAGAGGGAGAGACAAAAATAGAAAGAGACATTTAAAGGTCGGGATGAAAACGCAACTGTTCAAATACATGGTAGAAGCATTTAACTGTTAGGTGCATTGCATCCCCAATATGCTATTTCCTATATGTTAAATGTCTCAAACTAACCAGGTTGTTGTATGTGCAAATATGACAGGTCATATTTAGGTGATTGGTTTTGTTAGTAGTCCGGTTTCCCATCCTTCACAAGATCCAAAGGCAGAGATGGCCTCCGCAAGTAATCTACCAATCATCCGTCCTGAGGATAGCCCGACATCGGCTATTCCGTAGCCGAAATCAGCAACTGCTGAAGAAAATAGAATGTTGCGTCATCGCATGTTGGAAATGTGGGATGCCTGGTCTAACGGTAGGGAACCTCCAAGTGTAACCCATGGTTTTCCTGAGTTGATTCCCAGTTTAGATGGGCTTTCCAACATCCTTGTGATCAACTCACTCTTCCCATGTGGGCACCATCTAATGCCGCCTAATGGCCCCGAAATGCCTTCAATGGATCACCCCCAAGCGCAGGATTCAAGGGCACACCCAACAATGTTCGCTGCACCACTAGCCTCCACTACGACACATCCAACAGTGCCTAAGCAAAACTCTTACCCTCAGCACCCGCAATATGAGTCTCCCATGGGTCAGGAAAGAACAATGAGAAATCCCGAGTAGGAAGAAATGGCTCGGAAGATGAGAAGCCTAGAGCAAAGCTTAAAAAACATGCACGATTTGAGTGGTTAGAAGAGCGTCTCGTACTCCGATTTATGCATGTTTCCACATATTCACCTGCCGGTTGGTTTCAAGATACCAAAGTTTGAAAAATATGACGGGCACGGAGACCTGATCGCTCACTTGAAGCGATATTGTAACCAGTTGAGGGGTGTTGGTGGAAAAAAGAAGTTGCTAATGGCTTACTTTTGAGAAAGCCTCACCGAGATTTCTGAAGGGTATATAGATCAAGAAATTTCCCATTGGCATGGGTGGGACGATTTGGCACGAGACTTTGTCCGCTAGTTACAGTATAATGTGGACATCGCTCCTGACAGGAACTCCTTATCCAATTTGAAAAAGAAAACTGCGGAAAGCTTTCGCGAATATGCTGTCAAACGGCGCGAGCAAGCTACCCGGGTAAAGCCTCCAATGGACGAAACTGAAATGGTTACGGTCTTCCTACAGGCCCAAGAGGCAGACTACTTCCAAAATATGATGCCTGCTATGGATAGACCATTCGCTGAAGCTACCAAAATTGGGGAGATGGTAGAAAATGGTTTGAAAATGGGCCGAATCGTGAGTCAAGCTGCTTTAAGGCTGCATCGCAGGCCGTTCAAAATGGGTCAGGGGGTTTTATGAACAAAAACGAGAGAGAAGAGAGGGACATGATGGCTTCGAGTTCAAAGGGAGCTCGCAGGACATTCAACTAATCATACATGCTTCCTAAGGTCCCAAAACACTATTATCCCTATCAGGATGATGTTGCTTATGCCGTGGCACCTCCTCCCTATGAAGTGATGAACACATAACCTTACACGCGGCCACAAAATTATGCCCAAAACCGAGCTCCACTTCCCAGAAATGCCCATCCTTACCAAGCTCCATATAATCCCCAATCAATTGTTTCCCAATACAATCCTCACCCAAGAGAGACTTTCAAAAAGAATCAGTTCACCCCTATTGGTGGATCATACTCTAGCTTGTTCCAAAAGTTGGTCAGTACAGGTCTCCTGCAGCCAGTGACCCCGAACCAGTCGAACCCTGAGTCCATATCGCACCGGGTTGATGCTAGATGTGAATACCACTCTGGAGCAGCGGGGCATGAAACTGAAGATTATTGGACTCTTAAAGAGCAGTGGAAGATCTCATCGAGGTCCAGAAAATAGTGCTTAGGGATGAAGATGACCCTAATATGATGAACAATCCCCTGCCTGCTCACACTGGGCCAGTAGTTGGAATGATTTGTAAAGATGAAGAATTTGATATGGCACTAAAGGACATTTCAGCCATTGCCGAGATAGAAGAAAAGCCAAAAAACGATCGCCAAGCCTGAAAGTTCCCCCATCAGATGGGAGTCTCGGTAGCCAGTCTTGCTATCCTTTCTCCGTCCGGATTATCTCAGGGTGTGATCCGGATGTTTTAATTTATTGTCTTACTTTTCGATGTAAACCCTTCTATCTTTAAACTTTAAAACAAAAAAAAAGAAAAAAAAATCAAATGGAATTAATATTTCATTTTCCAACAATATGTCTTTTCTTAATCTTGTCTCTTTTCTTACTCTACTTTCAGTTATATTCAAATGCAGATTTCAATAACATGACATGCTTGCAGACTTTATGCCGAGATCTTGAAACGTTGTCAGACTTCGAAATAATGAATGAAGAATCAGAATGCAAATGAAGTTGGGTTAAGGAAATAAAATAATGAATCGGAACATGCAAAGGAAAATTGGTTCAGATTGAAAAGGTTCATACAGTACTACAAGAGTACTGCTAAAAGAGTGCATTTGCACTTGGGATACATCAAAGAAAATGTCCCTGAAACAACTGTCAACGCAGCTGCAGTCAAAAGATCCTAAAGCGCTATCAGACTTTGAAATAATGAATCAAGAATCAGAATGCAACTGAGGTTAGGTCAAGGAAATAAAATAATGAATCGAAACAGCCGAAGGAAAATTGGTTCAGATTGGAAAGGTCCATGCATTGCAACATGAGTATTGTCAAAAGAGTGCGTTGTACGTGGGGCCCGAAAAAAATGTCCCTGAAACAACAGTCAACGCAGGTGCAGTCAAAAGGTACTATGTTTGATCCTCCATATATTTTCAAATGTTCTCCGGTTGGGATGACGAAGGCTTTCATTATCACTACCCAAACACCATTAACCCTTTTTCAAACCCATTGAGCCGATTACTCTTCTTTGATTACCCTCTTTGGAACTCGAAAGTGTTATTGAAAAAAAATAAGAAAAAAAACAACAAAAGAAAAGAGAAAACAAAACAAAACAGAGGAAAAACAAAAAAAAATCAAAAACAAAAACAAAAGTTCCCTGAACTACGTTTGACTTGATTCTGAAAGGATAGTAGGCAGCCTCTCCCTGGGGTTCAGTCACACCAAAATAGAATTTCACATTTTCCCAAAAGTTTAAGCTAGGGCAAATGTTATGATATGTTCGACAATGTTTTCGCCTGAAAGGTTCCAAAGTTGTAATTCAATACAAACTCTTTTCACCAAAATCCTGTTCAAGTCCTTCCGATCAATCGGCAAAGATGTCCAAAATTGGAGGATACCATTACTTGGATAAGATGCAAACAAATGAGAGAAATAAAATGAGAGAGTCTTATCGGTGAAAACCCACACGGGCACCATGAGGCGATGGTAAGCAGAGAAATTGAAAACGAGAAAGTCTTGATAGTGAAAACTCGCAAAGAGCACAACAAGACGATGGTGAGAAGAGAAATGAGAGAGTTTAGATGGTGAAAACCCGCAAAGGGCACCATTGATCGAAAAAGCTAATGGGTAACTGAAATGGACACGGTCCGGGGCAAGGTTTCTCAATCTCGAGGTAATAGTTGTGATGAATTTCTAAGAGTCGGACGGTTTACACGGATCAGGAATCCAGTCCAAAAGGCATGTCATGTTCATTGAAGTCCGCATGCACTCCAGATAAGTCCTTCTTTCCTTTCCCTAAAAGGGATACCTCTTGTTTAAATTTGTTGTCCATTCTATCATTTATTTTTCTTTTGAATTCCTTTCGGTCTAACTCTGTTCTGAAACTAAGGCAAAGAAAGGATGGCAAGATTGATTTACAAGGTTTTCATTTAATATGAGCTAGTATGCAAAAAGGCACACAACCTCGTCATGGGCATCGAGTCGACCTCGACTGGCCATGTCGGCCGATTCTTCAAACTCAAACTCCTGGAAGGAAAAAATCAAATTGAAATACCTATAAAGGCAAATGAAGTTGAAAAGGTTGAGTCCCACGTGGCTAACCGTCTCGGCAAGGTCTGAATAGCCAAAATACCCCAAATGCTCTGAAATTCAAGTTGGAATAAAGAAGCTAGAAATGAAAGGCCGATGAAGGCAAAATAAAGTTGGAAAAGGTTAAGTCCCACGCGACTAGCCGTTACAGCAAAGTTTGAGGAGCCAAAAGTTCTCCTAATGCTCCGAAGTAAAAAAAAAAGGAAAAGAAAAACAAGTCAAAAGTGAAAGACTTACAAAGGCAAAATAAAGTTAAAATGTTGGATCCAACGCGACCAACCGCCATTGCAAAGTTTCATAAAGCCAAGCTCCCTGGGGTTCATAAAGCAACAACATAACCTGTTGATCTTTTCCAGACATCAGCATAAACTGGTGATCTTTTTTCCTTACAACAGCATAACATGTTGATCTTTTCCAGACACCAGCATAACCAGGTGATTTTTTTTTCCTGGCAACAGCATAACTTGTTGACCTTTTCCAGACACCAGCATAACCTGGTGAACTTTTTTTCCTGACAACAACATAACATGTTGATCTTTTCCAGACACCAGCATAACCTGGTGATCTTTTCCTGGCAACAGCATAACCTGTTGACCTTTCCAGACACCAGCATAACCTGGTGATTCTTTTTCCTAGCAAAAACATAACCTATTGACCTTTTCCAGACACCAGTATAACCTGGTGATTTTTTTTTCCTGGCAAGATCATAACCTGTTGACCTTTTCCAGACACCAACATAACCTGGTGATGTTTTTTCCTGACAACAACATAACCTGTTGATCATTTCCAGACACCAGCATAACCTGGTGATCTCTTTTCCTGGCAACATCATAACCTGTTGATCTTTTCCAGACGCCAGCATAACCTGGTGATCTTTTCTCCTAACAACAACATAACTTATTGATCTTTTTCCAGACACCAGCATAACCTGGTGATCTTTTCCTAACAACAACATAACCTGTTGATCTTTTCCTGACAACAATATAACCTGTTGATCTTTTTCTGACGCCAGCATAACCTAGTGATCTTTTCCTGACGACACCATAAGCTATCGATCTTTTCCAACATAGGGTCTCCAATCCCTAGTTGATTTTACTTTTAGACATAGGGTATACACTCCCTAGTCTACATTCACTCCGGGTACACCATTCCCGACCTTTTATTTCTCTTAATAATAAAGTAGTATAGATTTTATTACAATAACTCACGAAATTTTCCTAGTGAAAACTGGGGCAAAAAATTTCGTTCCTTTGTTCTTGACTTTGGGCAGATTGTACTTTAGGACAATGGATTCGAGACGACCAAAAGAAGAAGTTTCGATCCAGAATAAAAAATAAAAAAAAGAGAAGGCCAAACCCAAAGTACAGAAGCAGAAAATATGTGGACTGTTCAAGACAATATTGAAGTCGCAAGCTATGCACGTGCCCTCCTGATCCGAAAAGTTGAAGATGATTGAACCAGCACCTACAACTAACAAGCATCAAGATTCAGATTGGAGTCTGTATAAAGAAGCAGCCAAAACTCAAGATCAAGCTTCAGAAGACTCATAGATAGGAATCTTGTATCTCGTAGCTGATAGGTTTAGTTTTGTCTTTTTTCATTTTTATTTTGGTGTAATAAGGAGCTCAGCGAGCAGTAACAACATCAAGAACATTGAAATCACAGCTTTTCGGTAGTCCCAGCTACCAAAACCTCCAGAACTACACAGATCCGATTCCTTTATAGCCAAGGATATGTAGGTAACCTCTGAAGCAAGGTTCAGTCAAATGTTTTTCAAAATGCTTCCAAATGGAGTACCAAATGGGAAAAAATTGCTCGTAATTGCTCACTTTATCTTTGCCCGAAAACTCATCATGTTCTCGAGCAAAGAGGGGCAACCGTGAGCACCCAATTTTTGCCCCGCACGGAAATCACTCCTAAAGATAGATAAAAAATAATGTTAATGGATCTTAGGAGTTTTTCTTTATTTAGTTTCATTTTCATGCATGTTTAATACTTTAAAATTATATAAAAATCAAAAAAAATAATCACATTGTTCATTTCATGTCATCTTAGGTTTAATTTGTATTTTTTAGGAATTAATCACTCTTTAATTGATAGATTAATATATAAAAGTCACAAAAATATACATTATCATTAATCAATTAGTCTAGTTAATTAGTTAAAATTCTAATTAGGTCTTTTGCAAAATAAATTCAATTAGTAGTAATGTGGCTTTTTTTGAAAGAACAAATTTGTCTTTTGTATCAAATTGACCCAATTTCAGGGCCCAAAATCACAGGCCTAACCAGATTTCACCACATTAAATACCCTAAATCCCTCCTCTCTTCTATATATTCATTATACCTAAAAATACCCTGACCCTAGACACTAAAAAATCAGACCCCTCTCCTTAACCAAAACAAAAAAATGCCGTTTTCCCCTTTTTTGGTTCTTCTTCCCTACCTTTCATCTTCAACAGAGATGAAGGAGAAATCCCCCGTCCAAAATAAAACCTTTCCAGCACCCCCTCACCACCTCTCTGACGCTCTCATCTTCTCTTAGAGGCACCTTCGGAATCCGGCGAGAAAACCAACGATGCACACCCTCCTTCTTCTCCATGATCATCTTCTCAGGCCAAACAGACCTTCTTCTTCACTTATACATAATTCACCATCTTTATTCTTCGTCACTCATTCACACCAGAGATGAAACGACCTAACCCTAGCTAAACCGGCCAACCTCCTTCACCTCTCCATCTCCTTCCATTCACTGTATCACCGGAAACGGTCCAAATCCGGAAACCTCCATGGAAAATGACTATGACTGTCCGTAGAGGGCTACAGATCCAGTCGAGGAGCGAGTTCAATATCCCTCAAAACAGAGTAAAAAAAACCCTCAAAACATAGGGACTTCGTTTGATTTTTTGTTCTGGTTTTCCTCTACTGAGCTGCTGGATTTCTGCTGTTGATTGCTGAAATTTCTACTGAATTTCATCTTTAAAGATTTCAACCTTAATTTGGTTCTTTGAAATTTGTTCTCCATTTGGCTCCTAAGTATGTACTGAAATTCTATATTTTTTCTCAGATCCATAAGTGTTTTATATTCCTAATATGATAAAGGTTAAATTTTTGTATGGGACACTTGATATCCTTTTTGGCATTTATGAACAGTATTATGTATTACATTGGTTTGTTTGTTCATTTATGAAATATATGCTGGAATTTTCTTTTCTTGGTTAAGGATGTGATTCAGGTGGATTTTTTTGTGTTGCTCATTTTTGGGTATAGCGATTATAGATTGTGTAAATTGCAGTAATAGTTTTGGTGTTGAAAGCTGTCTTGAAAACTCTTTACTTCTAAATTTTGTCACACTCTTATACGATTTTGGATTTGGTTATTTGGGTTTTAATCATTCCTATTAATTTATTAGCATGATAAAAGAAAAAATGTGTAAAAAGAGGAGTACATTGAGAGGTATTGCTAAATATACAACAAATACATGGAGTAAACGTCCTTATGTTTAACAATTTTTTGGGTTGTAATTTTGACTTCTTCATTATCTTGCGAAATAGTTTTATACTAACAAAAAGTGCTTTCTCGCTTGAAGTTAGTCATATGAGTCCCCCCACCTCTTATCTAATCCATGTGACTTCAAGCGAGGAATGGTATATCCTGCTATAAATTATCAAGATACAGAAGTATGGAATTGTATTCGATCATTTATTATAGCTTGGATAATAAGATCACTCCCTAAAGTCCACCTGTGCTTTTTTTTTCTTTCTATTTAAGCCTTACATTGATCTCAAACTATCTTAGGAAAATAATTAACTTATGAATCTTCGTAGGAGGCTCCTAATTGAATCAAATTATCGTGATTGTGTACACGTTCGCGTGACATAATCATGATTTTCCAAATTAAATCGAAGTATGCGTTCGTGCAATTTCGGCCAAACAATCTTAAATTAATAAAGCGTGATGAATTGTGTACCCGTTCGCGTGACATAATTACGATTTTCAAAATAAATCAAGGTACGCGTTCGCGCGACTTTGGCCAAGCTTTCTTGAATAAACTAAGTGTTGTGAATTGTGTACACGTACGCGTGACATGATTCTTGACACGCCAAACTAAACGAGTATACGTACGCATAACTCGTATTAAGATAATTCTTTAAATATAAGAAGTCGAGTAATTAGAAGCAGTAAAAGGTAAATACATATAGGTCCTAAAATGAGTAATTAGATAATTTAAGCCAAGTATGAATCGTTAAGCAACCGTATTAAAATCACAAAACTCGGGAGTGACTAACATCTTCTCCCCGGTTAATAGAATTCCTTACCCGCTCTTTTGTGTTCGCTGACCATAAATAGAGTCAATTTCCTTGATTTGGGATTTTAAAATAAACTGGTGACTTGGGACACCATAAATTATCCTAAGTGGCGACTTTGAAATTAAATAAATAATCCCATTTCGATCAATGTCACTTAAATTGGAAAAACTCCTTATATCCATCTTTCTGGTAGAAAGGAGGTGTGACACTAACTCCCTCTGATGATGCAACTGTTGCGATACCTGAGTTCCTTTTTAAATGGTCTTGCGATACCTGAGTTCCTTTTTAAAGGAGATATCTTCTGAATAACTCTGACCTTTTATTTTTGTGTTTATGAAGGCCTAGGGGAGGCCTCTTTGATGAGGGAAGCATCGGTCAGGGAAGCAGATATCCCTAAATTGAATGAGGATAGAAAGAGAAAAAGGGGACCGTCGGTAGAGTTTCTGGGGCCATCGAAGGCTATAGTGCAAAAGTCCAAGCCCAACTCCGCATCTTCAAATGAGAAGAATGATTTCCTGACATCGCTCGAAGGAGGTGAAAATGTAACTGCTTCTGCCGCTGCTGATCTGATCACCGAAGAGCTGAGGGCTTCTAAATCAAAAGTCGACGATGTCACCCTACCTGGGGCCGAATGAGTTTTGAGGGTAGGTCCGATGATGTCCCTAAGTAGAATGCTATCCGAGATATTCCTTGGCTGAAGGACACTCCGCGGATGACTTGCGGGAGCTCAGATAAGAGCCGAAGGCCTCGATTGATCTATTCGGGGTCATTGATGCAGGAGATTCTCCGTCAGTTTCAGCATTTTCTCCGAGGGAGACACAAGATGCCTGTAAAATAGAATCTTCCGATGCGTAGGCGCCTCTCAAAGGGAAGGACGTAGTCAAGGGGCTCTTCAATATGGCTGAGAAGAATCCGGATCTTAACGCCATGTTCATTTTTGAGGAGGCTGATAGGCTTTGCAAACATGTAACTTCTTTGTTGATTATTTTGAGCCTTGATTAGTATTTCATTGACCCTCCTTCCTTCATGCTTTCAGGAAAAAGTGCTTTATAACCGGACCACGGCCAAGTTCCAATCTAAGTTGACCCATTACGAGGGGGAGCGCAAGAGACTTTTATTGGAGGCGGGCGAGCTCAGGGCTCTTCTTGCCCAAAAGGAGGAAGAAAAGCTGGTCCTCCGAGCTCGTTTGGAAACGGTATCTGGGAAATAGAGTGATCTTGATGAGCAGGTAACATAGCCTTCTGTACGTTTTATTTTTGTTCTCGCTTGCTATCAATACTTGACAGTTATCCGACTGATCTTTGTAGCTTAAGGAGAAAGATGCCCTGATGTAGGAAGGATTTGGAGCCAGGGACGCTGAGATCTTTGGGTTTAAGAAGTGTGTGAATGAGATAACTTCTGAGAGAGAGGCCCTCCAACGGAAGTTAACCTCTCTTGAGGATTGCCTTCGGGATGCGAGGGCGAAAAGTAGCAAATATAAAGACCTCTATGCTGAATCGGTCACCGCACTGTCTTCGATTAAGGCTGAAGCCAATGCGTTCATAGATTCGTATAAGGTGGTTGATGCTGCTGCAAATGCCCAGGCCAGGAAAGTAGCCGAGGAGGCCGAGCATATGCTTTCCCCAGCTCTAGAGCATGCCCGATAAAAGTCTCGGTGACAGGCTCTCGAGGATATACATGCAGGAGGCCTCGAGGGAGCCATTGAAGGCGCGCCCCAGCGATAGATTAATTTTTGGTTATTCTTTTTTCTTGTATAAGGGCTCCGACTTCAAGCTTTTTAAATGTGCTTCATGAACTTACAACAAATATAAAAGGCCTGTTGTTATTCCTTGTTTGTTTTCTGGTTTCTTGTAACAGGCTTCGATGGCTGTCGATGATTAGGCTGTTATGCATTGGGTTGGTAAAACATTAAATGTGGCTGCGGACTTAGGCTCTTACGCGTTGGGTTGGTACAACCTTTAATGTGGCTGGCGACTTAGGCTCTTAGATGTTGGCCCTTAGGCACTTTTTATTTAACCGTTTCGGGCTCAGTATCCGAGTCAGATTCCACTCGAGCTCATCAGCCCTTAGGTTTTTAAATCGGCCCTGAGGTGTTTCCGGTCGATATGACCTGTAGCTGGCGACTTGGGCTCTTACGCTTTGGGTCGGTATGACTTTTAGTGTAGCTGGCGGCTCGGGCTCTTACTCATTTGGCCCTTAGGCGCTTTAGTTAACCATTTCGGGCTCAGTCTCTGAGTCAAATTCGACTCGAGCTCATCGGCTCTGAGGTATTTCGGGTCGGTATGACCTCTAGCTAGCCACTTGGACTCTTACGCGTTAGGTCGGTACAACCTTTAGTGTAGCTGGCGACTTGGGCTCTTACGCTTTAGGTCGGTACGACCTTTAACCAGTTCTTTTCAAATATTTTTCAAAGTAATTGGAGCCCTATGATTTTATGGCGACAGTCGGACGTCTCCGAGTTGCATTACTTTTGTCGGAGCCATATGATGGTGGTCATTGTATTTGTCGAAGGTATGCCTTTTTAGGGGTCTTACAAGTTCGATATATAGCCTTGACTTTTGTATCGGGATTATGCCTTTTTAATGTCTTATACGTCAGTACGTGCCTTGCTTGAGGGATTATAGTTTCGATGTTGCCTCATGGAGGGCTTATGAGTTTTAGGTTTCCATCCCTGAAGTCTTATGGCTATGAATTGACTGTCGAGGACAGTCCTTGATTCAGAGTCGATATTGCCTCATTGAGGGCTTATTTTGTTGATGTTGCCTCGTGGAGGGATTATGAGTTTAAGGATTTAACAAACTCGATGAGGTGACTATCGTGCACAGTCCCCGAATCGAGGTTATGCCTCATGGAAGGCTTATACTGTTGATATTTCCTCATGGAGGGCTTACGAATTTGAAATTTCCGGCCTGAGGTCTTATGGCTTTGATGTTTCCTTGTGAAGGGTTTACATTAGTACCTTATGGAGGGCTTACATGCTCGAATTTTTTGGCCCTGAGGTCTTACGGCTTTGAGTTTTTGGTAACTCGATGAGGTGACTATCGTGGACAGTCCTTGAGTCGAGGTTATGCCTCGTTGAGGGCTTATACTGTTGATATTGCCTCATGAAGGGCTTACGAATTTGAAGTTGCCGGCCCCGAGGTCTTATGGATTTGATGTTGCCTTGTGCGGGGTTTACATTGGTGCCTAATGGAGGGCTTACGAGCACGAAGTTTCTAGATCTGAGGTCTTACGGCTTTGAATTTCTGGTAACTCAATGAGGTGACTGTCGTGGACAGTCTCCGAGTCGAGGTTATGCCTCATGGAGGGCTTATACTATTGATATTGCCTCATGGAGGGCTTATGAATTTGAAGTTTCCGGCCTGAGGTCTTATGGCTTTAATGTTTCCTTGTGGAGGGCTTACATTGGTGCCTTATGGAGGGCTTACTAGCTCAAATTTTCCGGCCCTGAGGTCTTACGGCTATGAGTTTTTGGTAACTCGATGAGGTGATTATCATGGACAGTCGCTGAGTCGAGGTTATGCCTCGTTGAGGCATATACTATTAAAATTGCCTCATGAAGGGTTTAAAAATTTGAAGTTGCCGGCCCCGAAGTCTTATGGCTTTGATGTTTCCTTGTGCAGGGATTACATGAGGGCTTACGAGCTCGAAGTTGCTGGACCGGAGGTCTTACGGCTTTGAGTTTTTGGTAACTCGACGAGGTGACTGTCGTGGACAGTCCCCGAGTCGAGGTTATGCCTCATGGAGGGCATATACTGTTGATATTGCCTCATGGAGGGTTTACAAATTTGATGTTGCCGACCTGAGGTGTTATGGATTTGATGTTTCCTTGTGGAGGGCTTACATTAGTGCCTTATGGAGGGCTTACGAGCTCAAATATTTTGGCCTTGAGGTCTTACGGCTTCGAGTTTTTTGTAACTCGATGAGGTGATTGTCGTGGACAGTCTCCTAATCGAGGTTATGCCTCATGGAGGGCTTATACTGTTGACATTGTCTCATGGAGGGCTTATGTATTTCAAGTTGCAAACCTTGAGGTCTTACGGCTTTGAGTTTATGGTAACTCAATGAGGTGACTGTCGTGGACAGTCCCCGAGTCAAGGTTACGCCTTATGGAGGGATTATATTGTTGATATTGCATCATGGAGAGCTTATACTGTTGATATTGCATCATGGAGGGCTTACAAATTTGAAGTTGCCGGCCCAGAGGTCTTATGGCTTTGATGTTTCCTTGTGGAGGGCTTACATTGGTGCCTTATGGAGGGCTTTTGAGCTCAAATTTTTTGTCCTTGAGATTTTACAGCTTCGAAATTTTGGTAATACGACGAGATGACTATCCTGGACAGTCCCTGAGTCGAGGTTATGCCTCGTCGAGGGCTTATACTGTTGATATTGCCTCATGGAGGACTTACGTATTTGAAGTTGGCGGCCCCGAGGTCATATGGCTTTGATGTTTCCTTGAGCAAGGATTACATTCGTGCCTTAAGGAGGGCTTACGAGCTCGAAGTTGCTGGACCTGAGGTCTTATGGCTTTGAGTTTTTGGTAACTCGATGAGGTGACTGTCGTGGACAGTCCCCGAGTCGAGGTTATGCCTCATGGAGGGCTTATACTATTGATATTGCATCATAGAGGGCTTACAAATTTAAAGTTGCCGGCCTAGAGGTCTTATGGCTTTGATGTTTCTTTATGGAGGGCTTACATTGGTGCCTTATGGAGGGCTTTTGCGCTCAATTTTTTCGGCCCTGAGGTTTTACAGCTTTGAGTTTTTGGTAACTCGATGAGGTGACTATCGTGGACAGTCCCTGAGTCGAGGTTATGCCTCATTGAGGGCTTATACTGTTGATATTGCCTCATGGAGGGCTTATGAAATTGAAGTTGCCGGCCCTTAGGTCTTGTGGCTTTGATGTTGCCTTGTGGAGGGCTTATATTGGTGCCTTATGGAGGGCTTACAAACTCGAAGTTGCAGGCCCTAAGGTCTTATGACTTTGAGTTTTTTGTAACTCGATGAGGTAACTGTCGTGGACAGTCCCCGAGTCGAGGTTATGCCTCATGGAGGGTTTATACTATTGATATTGCCTCATGGAGGGCTTACGAATATGAAGTTGCCGGCCCTAAGGTCTTACGGCTTCGAGTTTTTGGTAACTCAATGAAGTGACTGTCGTGGACAGTCCCCGAGTCGAGGTTATGCCTCATGGAGGGCTTATATTGTTGATATTGCCTCATGGAAGGCTTACGAATTTGATGTTGCCGGCCATGAGGTCTTACGACTTTGAGTTTTTGGTAACTCGATGAGGTGACTGTCGTGGACTGTCTTCGGGTCGTGGTTATGCCTCATGGAGGGCTTATACTGTTGGTACTGCCTAATGGAGGGCTTACGAATTTAAAGTTGCCGGCCCTGAGGTCTTATGGCTTTGATGCTGCCTTGTGGATGGCTTACATTAGTGGCTTATGGAGGGATTACAAGTTTAAAGTTGTCGGCCATTAGGTCATACGACTTCGAGTTTTTGGTAACTCGATGAGGTGACAGATGTGGACAGTCCCTGACTCGAGGTTATGCCTCATGGAGGGCATATACAGGTGATATTGCCTCATGGAGGGCTTACAAACTTTAAGTTGCTGGCCCTGAGGTATTATGGCTTTAATGTTGCCTTATGGAGGCTTACTTTGGTGCCTTATGGAGGGCTGACGAGCAAAAAGTTGCCGGCCCTGAGGTCTTACGGCTTTGAGATTTTGGTAACTCGATGAGGTGATTGTCGTGGACAGTCTCTGAGTCGAGGTTATGCCTCATGGAGGGCTTATACTGTTGATATTGCCTCATGGAGGGCTTACGAATTTGAAGTTGTCGGCCCTGAGGTCTTATGACTTTGATGTTTCCCTGTGGAGGGCTTATATTGGTGCCTTATGGAGGGCTTGCAAGCTCGAAGTTGCCGGCCCTGATGTCTTACGGCTTCGAGTTTTTGGTAACTCGTTGAGGTGACTGTCGTGGACAGTCCCCGAGTCGAGGTTATGCCTCATGGAGGGCTTATATTGTTGATA
This sequence comes from Nicotiana knightiana, assembly GCA_005239525.1. Classification (NCBI taxonomy): domain Eukaryota; kingdom Viridiplantae; phylum Streptophyta; class Magnoliopsida; order Solanales; family Solanaceae; genus Nicotiana; species Nicotiana knightiana. Next base: position 16,489 of record ML376110.1, on the reverse strand, counting down.
TTGCCTCATGGAAGGCTTACGAATTTGATGTTGCCGGCCATGAGGTCTTACGGCTTCGAGTTTTTGGTAACTCGATGAGGTGACTGTCGTGGACTGTCTTCGGGTCATGGTTATGCCTCATGGAGGGCTTATACTGTTGGTACTGCCTAATGGAGGGCTTACGAATTTAAAGTTGCCGGCCCTGAGGTCTTATGGCTTTGATGCTGCCTTGTGGATGGCTTACATTAGTGGCTTATGGAGGGATTACAAGTTTAAAGTTGTCGGCCATTAGGTCATACGACTTCGAGTTTTTGGTAACTCGATGAGGTGACAGATGTGGACAGTCCCTGACTCGAGGTTATGCCTCATGGAGGGCATATACAGGTGATATTGCCTCATGGAGGGCTTACAAACTTTAAGTTGCTGGCCCTGAGGTGTTATGGATTTAATGTTGCCTTATGGAGGGCTTACTTTGGTGCCTTATGGAGGGCTGACGAGCAAAAAGTTGCCGGCCCTGAGGTTTTACGGCTTTGAGATTTTGGTAACTCGATGAGGTGATTGTCGTGGACAGTCTCTGAGTCGAGGTTATGCCTCATGGAGGGCTTATACTGTTGATATTGCCTCATGGAGGGCTTATACTGTTGATATTGCCTCATGGAGGGCTTATACTGTTGATATTGCCTCATGGAAGGCTTACGAATTTGATGTTGCCGGCCATGAGGTCTTACGGCTTCGAGTTTTTGGTAACTCGATGAGGTGACTGTCGTGGACTGTCTTCGGGTCATGGTTATGCCTCATGGAGGGCTTATACTGTTGGTACTGCCTAATGGAGGGCTTACGAATTTAAAGTTGCCGGCCCTGAGGTCTTATGGCTTTGATGCTGCCTTGTGGATGGCTTACATTAGTGGCTTATGGAGGGATTACAAGTTTAAAGTTGTCGGCCATTAGGTCATACGACTTCGAGTTTTTGGTAACTCGATGAGGTGACAGATGTGGACAGTCCCTGACTCGAGGTTATGCCTCATGGAGGGCATATACAGGTGATATTGCCTCATGGAGGGCTTACAAACTTTAAGTTGCTGGCCCTGAGGTGTTATGGATTTAATGTTGCCTTATGGAGGGCTTACTTTGGTGCCTTATGGAGGGCTGACGAGCAAAAAGTTGCCGGCCCTGAGGTTTTACGGCTTTGAGATTTTGGTAACTCGATGAGGTGATTGTCGTGGACAGTCTCTGAGTCGAGGTTATGCCTCATGGAGGGCTTATACTGTTGATATTGCCTCATGGAGGGCTTACAAATTTGAAGTTGTCGGCCCTGAGGTCTTATGACTTTGATGTTGCCCTGTGGAGGGCTTATATTGGTGCCTTATGGAGGGCTTCCAAGCTCGAAGTTGCCGGCCCTGATGTCTTACGGCTTCGAGTTTTTGGTAACTCGTTGAGGTGACTGTCCTGGACAGTCCCCGAGTCGAGGTTATGCCTCATGGAGGGCTTGTACTGGTTATATTGCCTCATGTAGGGCTTACGAATTTGAAGTTGTCGGCCCTGAGCTCTTATGGATTTGATGTTGCCTTGTGGAGGGCTTACATTGGTGCCTAATCTTGGACTTACGAGCTCGAACTTGCTGGACCTGAGGTCTTACGGCTTCGAGTTTTTGATAACTGGATGAGGTGACTGTCGTGGACAGTCCCCGAATAGAGGTTATGTCTCATGTAGGGCTTATACTGGTTATATTACCTCATGGAGGGCTTACAAATTTGAAGTTGCCGGCCCTGAGGTCTTATAGCTTTGATGTTGCCTTGGGGAGGGCTTACATTAGTGCCTTATGGACGGCTTAGGATCTCGAAGTTGCCGGCCCTGAGGTCTTACGGCTTTGAGTTTTTGGTAACGCCATGAGGTGACTATCGTGGAAAGTCCCCGAGTCGAGGTTATGCCTCACAGATGGCTTATACTATTGATATTTCCTCATGGAGGGCTTAAAAATTTGAAGTTTCCGGCCTAGAGGTCTTACGACTTTGAGTTTTTGGTAACTTGATGAGGTGAGTGTCGTGGATAGTCCCTGAGTCGAGGTTATGCCTCATGGAGGGATTATATTGTTGATATTGCGTCATGGAAGGCATACGAATTTGAAATTGCCGGCCTGAGGTCTTATGGATTTGATGTTTACTTCTGGAGGTGTTACATTGGTGCCTTATGGAGGGCTTACGAGCTCAAATTTTCCGGCCCTGAGGTCTTAAGGCTTCGAGTTTTATGTAACTCAATGAGGTGACTATCGTGGACAGTCCCTGAGTCGAGGTTCTGCCTCGTTGAGGGCTTATACTGCTCATATTGCCTCAAGAAGGGTTTACTAATTTGAAGTTGCCGGCCCCAAGGTCTTATGGCTTTGATGTTGCCTTCTGGAGGTCTTACATTGGTTCCTTATGGAGGACTTACGAGATCGAAGATGCTGGCCCTGAGGTCCTACGACTTTGAGTTTTTTGGTAACTCGATGAGGTGATTGTCGTGGACTGTCCCCGAGTTGAGGTTATGCCTCATGGAAGGCTTATATTAATGATATTACCTTATGGAGGGCTTAGGAATTTGAAGTTGCCGGCCCTGAGGTCTTATGGCTTTGATGTTGGCTTGTGGATGGCTTACATTGGTGCCTTTTGGAGGGCGTACGAACATGATGTTGCTGGCCCTGAGGTCTTTCGGCCTTGAGTTTTTGGTAACTCGATGAGGTGACTGTTGTGGGCACTCCCTGAGTCGAGGTTATGCCTCATGGAGGGCTTATACTATTGATATTGCCTCATGGAGGGCATACGAATTTGAAGTTGCCGACCCTGAGGTCTTATGGCTTTGATGTTGCCTTGTGGAAGCCTTACATTGGTGCCTAATCGAGGACTTACGAGCTCGAACTTGCAGGCCCTGATGTCTTACGGCTTCGAATTTTTGGTAACTCGATGAGGTGACTGTCGTGGACTGTCTTTGGGTCGTGGTTATGCCTCATGGAGGGCTTATACTGTTGGTACTGCCTAATGGAGGGCTTACGAGTTTAAAGTTGCCGGCCCTGAGGTCTTATGGCTTTGATGCTGCCTTGTGGATGGCTTACATTAGTGGCTTATGGAGGGATTACAAGTTTAAAGTTGCCGGCCATTAGGTCATACGAATTCGAGTTTTTGGTAACTCGATGAGGTGACAGTTGTGGACCTGACTCGAGGTTATGCCTCATGGAGGGCATATACAGTTGATATTGCCTCATGGAGGGCTTACAAATTTTAAGGGTCTGGCCCTGAGGTCTTATGGATTTAATGTTTCCTTATGAAGGGCTTACTTTGGTGCCTTATGGAGGGCTGACGAGCAAAACGTTGCCGGCCCTGAGGTTTTACGGCTTCGAGTTTTTGGTAACTCGATGAGGTGACTGTCGTGGACACTCTCCGAGTCGAGGTTATGCCTCATAGAGGGCTTATACTGTTGATATTGCCTCATGGAGGGCTTACGAATTTGAAGTTGCCGGCCCTGAGGTCTTATGGCTTCGATGTTACCTTGTGGAGGTCTTGCATTGGTGCCTTATGGACGACTTAGGAGCTCGAAGTTGCCGGCCCTGAGGTCTTACGGTTTTGAGTTTTTGGTAAATCGATGAGGTGACTGTCGTGGACAGTCCCTGACTCGAGGTTATGCCTCATGGAGCGCATATACAGTTGATATTGCCTCATGGAGGGTTTACAAATTTTAAGTTGCTGGCCCTAAGGTATTATGGCTTTAATGTTGCCTTATGGAGGGCTTACATTGGTGCCTTATGGAGGGCTGACGAGCAAAAAGTTGCCGGCCCTGAGGTCTTACGGCTTCGAGGTTTTGGTAACTTGATGAGGTGACTGTCGTGGACAGTCTCCGAGTCGAGGTTATGCTTCACGGAGGGCTTATACTGTTGATATCTCCTCATGGAGGGCTTACAAATTTGAAGTTGTCGGCCTAGAGGTCTTACAACTTTGAGTTTTTGGTAACTGGATGAGATGACTGTCGTTGATAGTCCTCGAGTTGAGGTTATGCCTCATGGAGGGCTTATACTGTTGATATTGCCTCTTGGAGGGCTTACGAATTTGAAGTTGCCGGCCCTGAGGTCTTACGGCTTTGATGTTTCCTTGTAGAGGGCTTACATTGGTTCCTTATGGAGGGCTTACGAGCTCGAAGTTTCCGGCCCTGAGGTCTTACGACTTAGAGTTTTTGGTCACTCGATGAGGTGACTGTCGTGGACAGACTCCGAGTCGAGGTTATGCCTCATGGAGGGCTTATACTGTTGATATTGCCTCATAGAGGGCTACGAATTTGAAGTTGCCGGAGCTAAGGTCTTATGGCTTTGATGTTGCCTTGTGGAGGGCTTATATTGGTGCCTTATGGAGGGCTTCCAAGCTCGAAATTGCCGGCCCTGATGTCTTACGGCTTCGAGTTTTTGGTAACTCGTTGAGGTGACTATCGTGGACAGTCCCCGAGTCGAGGTGATGCCTCATGGAGGGCTTGTACTGGTTATATTGCCTCATGGAGGGCTTACGAATTTTAAGTTGCCGGCCCTGAGGTCTTATGGATTTGATGTTGCCATGTGGAGGGCTTACATTGGTTCCTTATGGAGGCTTATAAGCTCGAAGTTGCTGGCCCAAAGGTCTTACGGGTTTGAGGTTTTGGTAACTTGATGATGTGACTGCCGTGGACAGTCCCGGAGTCTATGTTATGCCTCATGGAAGGCTTATACTGTTGATATTTCCTCGTCGAAGGCTTACAAATTTGAAGTTATCGGCCCTGAGGTCTTATGGCTTTGATGTTGCCTTGTGGAGGGATTACTTTGGTGCCTTATGGAGAGCTTACGGAAGTTGCCGGCCCTGAGGTCTTACGGCTTCGAGTTTTTTGTAACTCGATGAGGTGACTGTCGTGGACAGTCCCCGAGTCGAAGTTATGCCACATGGAGGGTTTATACTGGTTATATTGCCTCTTGGAGGTCTTACGAATTTGAAGTTGCCGGCCCTGAGGTCTTATGGCTTTTATGTTGCCTTGTGGAGGGCTTACATTGGTGCCTTATGGAGGGCTTACGAGCTCAACGTTGTCGGCCCTGAGGTCTTATGGCTTCGAGTTTTTGGTAACTCAATGAGGTGACTGTCGTGGACAGTCCCCAAGTCGAGGTTATGCCTCATGAAGGGCTTATACTATTGATATTTCCTCTTGGAGGGCTTACAAATTTGAAATTGCCGGCTCAGAGGTCTTATTGCTTTGATCTTTCCTTGTGGAGGGCTTATATTGGTGCCTTATGCAGGGCTTACGAGCTCGAAGTTTCCGGCCCTGAGGTCTTACGGCTTCGAGTTTTTGGTCACTCGATGAGGTGACTGTCGTGGACAGTCTCCGAGTCGAGGTTATGCCTCATGGAGGGCTTATACTGTTGATATTGCCTCATGGAGGGCTTACGAATTTGAAGTTGCCGGCCTTGAGGTCTTATGGATTTGATGTTGCCTTGTGGAGGGCTTACATTGGTTCCTTATGGAGGCTTATAAGCTGGAAGTTGCTAGCCAAAAGGTCTTACGGGTTTGAGGTTTTGGTAACTCGATGATGTGACTGCCGTGGACAGTCCCGGAGTCTATGTTATGCCTCATGGAGGGCTTATACTGTTGATATTTCCTCGTGGAAGGCTTACGAATTTGAAGTTATCGGCCCTGAGGTCTTATGGCTTTGATGTTGCCTTGTGGAGGGATTACTTTGGTGCCTTATGGAGAGCTTACGGAAGTTGCCGGCCCTGAGGTCTTACGGCTTCGAGTTTTTTGTAACTCGATGAGGTGACAGTCGTGGACAGTCCCCAAGTCCAAGTTATGCCACGTGGATGGCTTATACTGGTTATATTGCCTCTTGGAGGTCTTACGAATTTGAAGTTGCCGACCCTGTGGTCTTATGGATTTTATGTTTCCTTGTGGAGGGCTTACATTGGTGCCTTATGGAGGGCTTACGAGCTCAAAGTTGTCGGCCCTGAGGTTTTATGGCTTCGAGTTTTTGGTAACTCAATGAGGTGACTGTCATGGACAGTCCTCGAGTCGAGGTTATGCCTCATGAAGGGCTTATACTGTTGATATTTCCTCAGGGAGGGCTTATAAATTTGAAAGTGCCGGCCCAGAGGTCTTATTGCTTTGATGTTTCCTTGTGGAGGGCTTATATTGGTGCCTTATGGAGGGCTTACAAGCTCAAATTTTCTAGCCCTGAGGTCTTACGGCTTCGAGTTTTAAGTAACTCGGTGAGGTGACTATCATGGACAGTCCCTGAGTTGAGGTTATGCCTCGTTGAGGGCTTATACTGTTGATATTGCCTCATGGAGCACTTACGAATTTGAAGTTGCCGGTCTTGAGGTCGTATGGATTTGATGTTGCCTTGTGGATGGCTTACATTGGTGCCTTACGGAGGGCTTCCGAGCTCGAAGTTGTCGTCCCTGATATCTTACGGCTTCGAGTTTTGGTAACTCGATGAGGTGACTGTCGTGGATGGTCCCCGAATCGAGGTTATGCCTCATGGAAGGCTTATATTGTTGATATTGCCTTATGGAGGGCTTAAGAATTTGAAGTTGCTGGCCCTGAGGTCTTATGGCTTTGATGTTGGCTTGTGGAGGGATTACGTTGCTGCCTTATGGAGGGCTTACGAACTTGATGTTGTTGGCCCTGAGGTCTTACGGCTTCATGTTTTTTGTAACTCGATGAGGTGACTTTCGTGGACAGTCCCCGAGTCGAGGTTATGCCTCATGGAGGGCTTATACTATTGATATTACCTCATGGAGGGCATACGAATTTGAAGTTGTTGGCCTGAGGTATTATGGCTTTGATGTTGCCTTGTGGAGGGCTTATATTGGTGCCTTATGGAGGGCTTCCGAGCTCGAAGTTGCCGGCCCTGATGTCTTACGGCTTCGAGTTTTTGGTAACTCGTTGAGGTGAATGTCGTGGACAGTCCCCGAGTCGAGGTTATGCCTCACAGAGGGCTTTTACTGTTTATATTGCCTCATGGAGGGCTTGTACTAGTTATATTGCCTCATGGAGGGCTTGTACTGGTTATATTGCCTCATGGAGGGCTTACGGATTTGAAGTTCCGGCCCTGAGGTCTTACGGCTTTGATGTTGCCTTGTGGAGGGATTACTTTGGTGCCTTATGGAGAGCTTACGAAAGTTGCCGGCCCTGAGGTCTTACGGCTTTGAGTTTTTTGTAACTCGATGAGGTGACTGTTGTGGACAGTCCCCGAGTCGAAGTTATGTCACATGGAGGGCTTATACTGGTTATATTGCCTCTTCAAGGTCTAACGAATTTGAAGTTGCTGGCCCTGAGGTCTTATGGCTTTTATGTTTCCTTGTGGAGGGCTTACATTGGTGCCTTATGGAGGGCTTACGAGCTCAAAGTTGTCGGCCCTGAGGTCCTATGGCTTCGAGTTTTTGGTAACTCAATGAGGTGACTGTCGTGGACAGTCCCCGAGTCGAGGTTATGCCTCATGAAGGGCTTATACTGTTGATATTTCCTCATGGAGGGCTTACAAATTTGAAATTGCCGGCCCAGAGGTCTTATTGCTTTGATATTTCATTGTGAATGGCTTATATTGGTGCCTTATGGAGGGCTTACAAGCTCAAATTTTCTGGCCCTGAGGTCTTACGGCTTCGAGTTTTTGGTAACTCGGTGAGGTGACTATCGTGGACAGTCCCTGAGTTGAGGTTATGCCTCGTTGAGGGCTTATACTGTTGATATTGCCTCATGGAGCACTTACGAATTTGAAGTTGCCGGTCTTGAGGTCGTATGGATTTGACGTTGCCATGTGGATGGCTTACATTGGTGCCTTACGGAGGGCTTCCGAGCTAGAAGTTGTCGGCCCTTATATCTTACGGCTTTGAGTTTTGGTAACTCGATGAGTCGACTGTCGTGGACAGTCCCCGAATCGAGGTTATGCCTCATGGAAGTCTTATATTGTTGATATTGCCTTATGGAGGGCTTAGGAATTTGAAGTTGCTGGCCCTGAGGTCTTATGGCTTTGATGTTGGCATGTAGAGGGCTTACATTGGTGCCTTATGGAGGGCTTACGAACTTGACGTTGCTGGCCCTAAGGTCTTACAGCTTCATGTTTTTGGTAACTCGATGAGGTGACTTTCGTGGACAGCCCCCGAGTCGAGGTTATGCCTCATGGAGGGCTTATACTGTTGATATTGCCTCATGGAGGGCTTACGAATTTGAAGTTGCTGGCCTTGAGGTATTATGGCTTTGATGTTGCATGTTGGAGGGCTTACATAAGTGCCTTATGGAGGTCTTACGAGCTCGAAGTTGCCGGCCCTATGGTCTTACGGCTTCGAGTTTTCGGTAACTCATTGAGGTGACTGTCGTGGACAGTCCCCGAGTCGATGTTATGCCTCATGGATGGCTTATACTGTTGATATTCCCACATGGAGGGCTTACGAATATTAAGTTACCGGCCCTGAGGTCTTAAGGCTTTGAGTTTTCGGTAACTCGATGAGGTGACCGTCGTGGATAGGACCCGAGTCGAGGTTATTCCTCATGGAAATATTATACTGTTGATATTTCCTCATGAAGGGCTTACAAATTTGAAGTTGCCAGCCCTGAGGTCTTACGACATTGAGTTTTTGGTAACTCGATGAGGTGACTGTCGTGGACAGTCCCCGAGTTGAGATTATGCCTCATGGAGGGCTTATACTTTTGATATTGCCTCATGGAGGGCTTACGAATTTGAAGTTGCCGGCCCTGAAGTCTTATGGCCTCGATGTTTCCTTGTGGTGGGCTTATATTGGTGCCGTATGGAGGGCATACGATCACGAATTTTCCGCCCCTGAGGTCTTACGGCTTCAAGTTTTTGGTAACTCGATGGGGTGCCTATCGTGGACAGTCCCTGAACCGAGGCTATGCCTCATTGAGGGCTTATACTGTTGATATTGCCTCATGGAGGGCTTATGAATTTGAAGTTGCCAGCCATGAGGTCTTACAACTTCAAGGTTTTGGTAACTCGATGAGGTGACTGTCGTGGAAAGTCCCCGAGTCGAGGTTATGCCTCATGGATGACTTATATTGTTGATATTCCCTCATGGAGGGCTTACGAATTTGAAGTTGCCGGCCCTGAGGTCTTATGTCTTTGATGTTGCCTTGTGGAGGGCTAACATTGGTGCCTTACCGAGGGCTTACGAGCTCGAAGTTGCCGGCCCTGAGTTCTTAAGGCTTCAAGCTTTTGGTAACTCGATGAGGTGACAGTCGTAGACAGTCTCCGAGTCGAGGTTATGCCTCATGGAGAGCTTATACTGTTGATATTTCCTCATGGAGGGTTTAAAAATTTGAAGTTGCCGGCCCTGAGGTATTATGGATTTGAGTTTTTGGTAATTCGATAAGGTGTCTGTCGTAGACACTCCCCGAGATTGAGGTTATGCCTCATGGAGGGCTTATATTGTTTATATTGCCTCATGCAGGGCTTACGTATATGAAATTGCCGACCCTGAGGTCTTATGGATTTGATGTTTCCTTGTGGAGGGCTTACATTGGTGCCTTATCGAGGACTTACGAGCTCGAATTTTCCGGCCCTGAGGTCTTACGGCTTCGAGCTTTTGGTAACACGATAAGGTGACTGTCGTGGACAATCCCCGAGTTGAGGTTATTCCTGATGGAGGGCTAATACTGTTGATATTGCCTCATGGAGGGTTTATGAATTTGAAGTTGCCGGCCTAGAGGTCTTATGGATTGGATGTTGCGTTGTTGAGGGCTTACATTGGTGCCTTATGGAGGGCTTACGAGTTCGACGTTGCCTTCCCTGAGGTCTTACGGCTTTGAGTTTTTTGCAACTCGATGACGTGACTGTCGTGGATAGTCCCTGAGTCAAGGTTAGGCCTCATGGAGGGTTTATACTATTGATATTGCCTCATGGAAGGCTTATGAATTTGAATTTTCCGGCCCCGAGGTCTTATGGCTTTGATGTTGCCTTGTGGAGGGCTTACATTGGTTCCTTATGTATGACTTACGAGATCGAAGTTGCTGGCCTCGAGGTTATGCCTCATGGAAGGCTTATATTGTTTATATTGCCTTATGGAGGGCTTAGGAATTTGAAGTTGCCAGCCCTCAGGTCTTATGGCTTTGAGTTTTTAGTAATTCGATGAGGTGTCTGTCGTAGACACTCCCCGAGTTGAGGTTATGCCTCATGGAGGGCTTATATTGTTTATATTGTCTCATGGAGGACTTACAAATTTGAAATTGCCGGCCCTGAGGTCTTATGGATTTGATGTTTCCTTGTGGAGGGCTTACATTGGTGCCTTATCGAGGACTTACGAGCTCGAATTTTCCGGCCTTGAGGTCTTACGGCTTCGAGTTTTTGGTAACACGATAAGGTGACTGTCGTGGACAATCCCCGAGTTGAGGTTATTCCTGATGGAGGGCTAATACTGTTGATATTGCCTCATGGAGGGTTTATGAATTTGAAGTTGTCGGCCTAGAGGTCTTATGGCTTTGATGTTGCGTTGTTGAGGGCTTACATTGGTGCCTTACGGAGGGCTTACGAGCTCGACGTTGCCATCCCTGAGGTCTTACGGGTTTGAGTTTTTGGTAACTCGATGAGGTGACTGTCGTGGATAGTCCCTCAGTCGAGGTTATTCCTCATGGAGGGTTTATACTATTGATATTGCCTCATGGAGGGCTTACGAATTTAAAGTTGTCGGCCCTAAGGTCTTACGGCTTCGATTTTTTCGTAACTCGATGAGGTAACTGTCATGGACAAGCCCAAATCAAGGTTATGCCTCATGGCAATGATATTGCCTCATGGAGGTCTTACAAATTTGAATTTGCCGGCCCTGAGGTCTTATGCCTTTGATGTTTCCTTGTGGAGGGCTTGCATTGGAGCCATATCTATGTCTTACGAGCTTGAAGTTGCCGGCCCTGAGGTCTTATGGATTCAAGTTTTTGGTAACTCTATGAGGTGACTGTCATTGCCAGTCCCCGAGTCGAGGTTATGCCTCATGGACGACTTATTTTGTTGCTATTCCCTCATGGAGGGCTTACGAATTTGAAGTTGCCGGTCCTGAGGTCTTATGGCTTCGATATTTCCTTATGGAGGTCTTATATTGGTGCCTTACCGAAGGCTTACGAGCTCGAAGTTGCCGGCCCTGAGGTCTTAAGGCTTCGAGTTTTTGGTAACTCGATGAGGTGACCGTCGTGGACAGTCCCAGAGTTGAGGTTGTGCCTCATGGAGGGCTTATACTGTTGATATTTCCTCATAGAGGGCTTACAAATTTGAAGTTGCCAGCCCTGAGGTCTTACAACTTTGAGTTTTTGGTAACTGGATGAGATGACTGTCGTTGATAGTCCCCGAGTTGAGGTTATGCCTCATGGAGGGCTTATACTGTTGATATTGCCTCTTGGAGCGCTTACGAATTTGAAGTTGCCGGCCCTGAGGTCTTATGGCTTTGATGTTTCCTTGTGGAGGGCTTACATTACTTCCTTAGGGAGGGTTTACGAGCTCGAAGTTTCCGGCCCTGAGGTCTTACGACTTCGAGTTTTTGGTAACTCGATTGGGTGCCTATCATGGGCAGTCCCTGATTCGAGGTTATGCCTCGTTGAGGGCTTATACTTTTGATATTGCCTCATGGAGGGCTTACGAATTTGTAGTTTCCGGCCCCGAGGTCTTATGGTTTTGATGTTGCCTTCTGGAGGGTTTACATTGGTGCCTTATGAAGGGCTTACGAGCTCGAAGTTGCCGGCCCTGTTGCTTACGGCTTTGAGTTTTTTGTAACTCGATGAGGTGACTGTCGTGGACAGTCCCTGAGTCAAGGTTATGCCTCATGGAGGACTTATACTGTAGATATTTCTTCATGGAGGGGTTACGAATTTGAACTTGCCGGCCCTCAGGTCTTATGGCTTTGATGGTTCCTTGTGGAGGGCTTACATTGGTACCTTATGGAGGGCTTACGAGCTCAAATTTTCTGGCCCTGAGGTCTTACGGCTTTGAGATAATTGTAACTCGATGAGGTGATTGTCGTGGACAGTCCCCGAGTCGATATAATGCCTCATGGAGGGCTTATACTGTTGATATTGCCTCATGGAGGGCTTATACTATTGATATTTCCACATGGAGGGCCTACAAATTTGAAGTTGTCGGCCCTGAGGTATTATGACTTTGATGTTGCCTCTTGGAGGGCTTACATTGGTGCCATATCGAGGGTTTTCGAGCTCGAAGTTGCCGGCCTTGAGGTCTTAAGGCTTCGAGTTTTTGGTAACTCAATTAGGTGGCCGTCGTGGACAGCCCTCGTATCGAGGTTATATCTCATGGAGGGCTTATACTGTTCATATATCCTCATGGAGGGATCGCAAATTTGAACTTGTCGGCCCCGAGGTTTTACGTCTTTGAGTTTTTGGTAACTCTAAGATGTGAGTGTCGTGGACAATCCCCGAGTTGAGGTTATGCCTCATGGAGGGCTTATACTGTTGATATTGCCTCATGGAGGGCCTACGAATTTGAAGTTGCCGGCCCTGAGGTCTTATGGCTTTGATGTTTCATTGTGGAGGGCTTAAATTGGTGCCTTGTGGAGGGCTTACAAGCTTGAATTTTTCGGCCCTGAGGTCTTACGACTTTGAGTTTTTGGTAACTCGATGAGGTGACTGTCGTGGACAGTCCTCGAGTCGAGGTCTGCCTCATGGAGGGCTTATTCTGTTGATATTGCCTCACGGAGCGCTTACGAATTTTAATTTTCCGGCCCTGAGGTCTTATGGCTGTGATGTTTCCTTGTGGAGGGCTTACATTGGTGCCTTATAGAGGGCTTTCGAGCTCGAATTTTGGCCCTCAGGTCTTACGGATTTGAGTTTTTAAAAACTCGATGAGGTGACTGTCGTGGACAGTCCCCGAGTTGAGGTTATGCCTCACGGAGGGTTTATATTGCTGATATTGCCTCATGGAGGGCTTATGAATTTTAAGTTGCCGACCCTGAGGTCTTATGGCTTTGATGTTGCCTTGTGGAGGGTTTACATTGGTGCCTTATGGAGGGCTTACGAGCTCGAATTTTGGCCATGAGGTCTTACGGCTTTGAGTTTTTCAAAACTTGATGAGGTGACTATCGTGGGCAGTCCCCGAGTCGAGGTTATGCTTCATGGAGGGTTTATATTACTGATATTGCCTCATGGAGGGCTTACGAATTTGAAGTTGCCGGCTCTGAGGTCTTATGGCTTTGATGTTTCCCTGTGGAGGGCTTACATTGGTGCCTTATGGAGGGCTTACGAGATCGAATTTTGGCCTTGAGGTCATATGACTTTGAGTTTTTGAAAACATGATGAGGTGACTATCGTGGACCGTCCTCGAGTCGAGGTTATGCCTCATGGAGTGTTTATATTGTTAATATTGCCTCGTGGAGGGCTTACAAATTTGAAGTTGCCGGCCCTCAGGTCGTATGGCTTTGATGTTGCCTTGTGTAGGGCTTACATTGGTGCCTTATGGAGGGCTTACGATCTCGAAGTTGCAGGCCCTGAGGTCATACGACTTCGAGTTTTTGGTAACTCGATGAGGTGACTATCGTGGACAGTCCCCGTGTCGAGGTTATCCTTCATGCAGGGCTTATACTGTTGATATTGCCTCATGGAGGGATTACGAATTTGAAGTTGCCGGCCCTGAGGTCTTATGGCTTTGATGTTGCCTTGTGGAGGGCTTACATTGGTGCCTTATGGAGGGCTTACGAGCTCGAAGTTGCTGGCCCTGAGGTCTTACGGCTTCGAGAGTTTCGTAACTCGATGAGGTGACTGTCGTGACCAGTCGCCAAGTCAAGATTATGCCTCATGGAGGGCTTATACTATTGATGTTGCCACATAGAGGGCTTACAAATTTGAAGTTTTCGGCCCTGAGGTATTATGGATTTGATGTTGCCTCTTAGTGGGCTTACATTGGTGCCATATCGAGGGTTTTCGAGCTCGAAGTTGCCGGCCCTGAGGTCTTAAGGCTTCGAGTTTGTGGTAACTCGATGAGGTGAGCGTCGTGGACAGCCACCGTATCGAGGTTATGCCTCATGGAGGGCTTATACTGTTGATATATCCTCATGGAGGGCTTACAAATTTGAAGTTGCCGGCCCTGAGGTCTTACGTCTTTGAGTTTTTGGTAACTCGATGAGGTGAATGTCGTGGACAATCCCCGAGTTGAGGTTATGCCTCATGGAGGGCTTATACTGTTGATATTGTCTCATGGAGGGCTTACGAATTTGAAGTTGCCGGCCCTGAGGTCTTATGGCTTTGATGTTTCCTTGTGGAGGGCTTACATTAATGCCTTATGGAGGGCTTACGAGCTCGAATTTTTCAGCCCTGAGGTCTTACGACTTCGAGTTTTTGGTAACTCGATGAGGTGACTGTCGTGGACAGTCCCTGAGCCGAGGTTATGCCTCATGGAGGGCTTATACTGTTTATATTGCCTCATAGAGGTCTTACGAATTTGAAGTTGCCGGCCCTAAGGTCTTATGGCTTTGATGTTTCCTTGTGGAGGGCTTACATTGCTGCCATATTGAGGGCTTACGAGCTCGAAGTTGCCGGCCCTTAGGTCTTACAGCTTCGAGTTTTTGGTAACTCGATGAGGTGACTGTCGTGGACAGTCCCCGAGTCGAGGTTATGCCTCATGGAGGGCTTACGAGCTCGAAGTTGCCGGCCCTTAGGTCTTACAGCTTCGAGTTTTTGGTAACTCGATGAGGTGACTGTCGTGGACAGTCCCCGAGTCGAGGTTATGCCTCATGGAGGGCTTATACTGTTGATATTGCCTCATGTAACGCTTATGAATTTGAAGTTTCCGTCCTCGAGGTCTTATGGCTTTGATGTTTCCTTGTGGAGGGCTTACATTGGTGCCTTATGGAGGGCTTACGAGCTCGAAGTTGCCGGCCCTGAGGTCTTACGGCTTCGAGTTTTTCGTAACTCGATAAGGTGACTTTCGTGGACAGTCCTCAAGTCAAGGTTATGCCTTATGGAGGGCTTATACTATTGATATTGCCACATGAAGGGCTTACAAATTTGAAGTTGTCGGCCTTGAGGTCTTATGGATTTGATATTTCCTTGTGGAGGGATTACATTGCAATATCGAGGGTTTACGAGCTCGAAGCTGCCGGCCCTGAGGTCTTAAGACTTCGAGTTTTTGGTAACTCGATGAGGTGACAGTCGTGGACTGTCCCCGTGTCGAGGTTATGCGTCATGGAGGGCTTACAGTGTTGACATTTCCTCATGGAGGGCTTAAAATTTGAAGTTGCCGGCCCTGAGGTCTTACATCTTTGAGTTTTTGGTAACTCGATGAGGTGACTGTCGTGGACAATCCCCGAGTTGAGGTTATGCCTCATGGAGGGCTTATACTGTTGATATTTCCTCATGGAGGGCTTACGAATTTGAAGTTGCCGGCCCTGAGGTGTTATGGCTTTGATGTTTCCCTGTGCAGGGCTTACATTAGTGTCTTATGGAGGGCTTACGAGATCGAATTTTGGCCCTGAGGTCATATGACTTTGAGTTTTTGAAAACATGATGAGGTGACTATCGTGGACCATCCCCGAGTCGAGGTTATGCCTCATGGATTGTTTATATTGTTAATATTGCCTCGTGGAGGGCTTACGAATTTGAAGTTTCCGTCCCTGAGGTCGTATGGCTTTGATGTTGCCTTGTGGAGGGCATACGTTGGTGCCTTATGGAGGGCTTACGAGCTCGAAGTTGCTGGACCTGAGGTTTTACGGCTTCGAGTTTTTGGTAACTCGATGAGGTGACTGTCGTGGACAGTCCTCGAGTTGAGGTTATCCCTCATGGAGGGCTTATACTGTTGATAATGCCTCATGGAGGGCTTACGAATTTAAATTTGTCGTCCCTTAGGTCTTAAGGCTTTGATGTTGCCTTGTGGAGGGCTTACATTGGTGCCTTATGGAGTGCTCACAAGCTCGAAGTTGCCGGCCCTGAGGTCTTATGGCTTCGAGTTTTTCGTAACTCGATAAGGTGACTGTCGTGGACAGTCCCCAAGTCAAGGTTATGCCTCATGGAGGGGTTATACTATTGATATTTCCACATGGAAGGCTTACAAATTCGAAGTTGCCGGCCCTGAGGTCTTATGGCTTTGATGTTTCCTTGTGGAGGGCCTACATTGGTGCCATATCGAGGGCTTACGAGCTCGAAGCTACCAGCCCTGAGGTCTTAAAGTNGATTACAAATTGGAAGTTGCCGGCCCTAAGGTCTTACGTCTTTGAGTTTTTGGTAACTCGATGAGGTGACTGTCGTGGACAATCCCCGAGTTGAGGTTATGCCTCATGGAGGGCTTATACTGTTGATATTGCCTCATTGAGGCTTACGAATATGAAGTTGCCGGCCCTGAGGTCTTATGGCTTTGATGTTTCCTTGTGGAGGGCTTACATTGGTGCCTTATGGAGGGATTACGAGCTCGAATTTTCTGGCCCTGAGGTCTTACGGCTTCGAGTTCTTGAAAACATGATGAGGTGACTGTCGTGGACAGTCCCCAAGTCGAGGTTATGCCTCATGGAGGGTTTATATTGTTAATATTGCCTCATGGAGGG